>PVLA01002244.1:0-139682 GCA_004027455.1 Hydrochoerus hydrochaeris | reverse complement strand
CTCTGAAAAATAAAGTCTATTTTAAAAATGGTACCATCAAGGTTATCTCAGAACCAGCAGCAATGCAGCCTCAACATTGATCCAGAAAACTGGGCAAAGAGGATCTCAAGCATGCCGCACCATCCGGAGAGGTCAACACTGGAAATGAATAAACAAAAGCCACCCAAGCGTAGAGCGATGTAACGAACTGAACTCTGTCCTACAGTAGGACAGGGAGATGGCACTTGGGAATATCATCTTAGACATAATTAAATTCAGATGAGGTCAGAACACTGAGCTCTTGTGATGGGACTGGTAGCCTTATAAGTTTTTGTCTTTGCCATAGAAAGACATTCCAAGAGGGTGACTGTCTGCAAGCCAGAGCTACAATACTTGACACAACTGATCTATCCCAGACTGAGCTCAGTCTTTTAACCTCTGGAACAGAGAAAATAAATGTCTTTTGTTTCAGTCATTCAGTGGCAATATGAGGGGAATAAGACAGTTAACATCCACTGCATCCCACTTCTCCGGGGGTCAGGACCCCTAAACCACAACCTAAAATTTAGATAGGGCAGGTACTGGGTGTACTATTCAATTGTTATAAATTTCCAGGCCTTCCTCCTTTTGCTGTTCAGAAAGATCCACTCAAATCCTTCACTAGGTGCAGGAGAAATCGCTGAAGGCTAGAAAAAGTATTTAAATATCTATAGTCCAATTTGCTTCTCGAACAACCAGTACGTTTCTCTGAATGAAAATATATTCTGTAGTATAGAAGATATGAAAATCTTTAAAAATTTGAATGTAACTAATGTAGTGAGTCAACCCACACATACCCACTGGCTTTTTGATACAAGGTATAGATACAGAGAAAAATAGAGAAAATACAGCTAGACATGATGCTTTCTTTCATCTGCTTAAACTCTATCATTACAGTACCTTCGAAACAGGGTTGTCCACTGGATTTCTATTCTGAGGTTTGCTGAATAATTCCACGTTAATTATAGTCATTTTTCACTTATTCTGCCTCTTATTTTCAGAAGAGCTTGATAACTGTCCCAGTACCTTGTTTTCGTTTTGCTCTTCCCTCAAGGACGATGATTAGAACCTAGCCACACGCCAGCTCCGGTGCGGTGGTGAGGGCCGGGGAAAGTGACCTGAAGAGAAGGTCCTGTCCCTGTGAACTGAGTCCTATGCATGACAGAATGCTGTCACCACCCATGCTTTTGCAGTAAGAAAATAAAACTGTAAAAATTCTCTTTCTGGATATGATACCTAAGATGAAAGTAGCAATAATAAGAATGCAAAAACAGACTGACTCAATTTTAATTAAGGAAGAATCGATATTTCTAAAGGCACTAACAGAAAGAAATTCTGGGGACCTCAGATAGGGAAGGAAGAGTGGAAGAAATAACATTCAGGGGCAAAGGCAAAGTTCTAAGCCCTAGTAACCCCTTGGCAGCCTTTCTGAGACCATTGCAACAGCTGTGTAAACCAGGGTTGGCTGCTGAGTCTCCTCAGCCCTATATCTGCTTTAGCTGTCTTCCAAGGTGCTTGGCCCTCCCCGAGACCCTTTTAGAAATCCTATTCCCATCCAATACTATAACTCATTAAATACAACTTCTTTTACTAGCACCATTTATTGAGAGACTAAGTGCTAGATTCTGTCATCTAATACAGCCAACTTCATACATGCCTTTTCTCTGCACCCTGTAAAGCACACAGAGATTTGGAGATTAATAATTAACTTGACCAAGATTATGAAAACAGGAAGAATGAGAGACAGGATTTTTGGTCTGTGGTTCTGGAGTTATATCTCATTCTCCCAGGATTATATGGTGCTAGGTTACATTTGTAATTTTTCAGAATTTTGATACATTGTTTTATGGTAAAAATAAGTATATATAGCTATTGTATATAAATCAACACCATTTTTGTATGAATTTTAAGATAGGACAGAAAATTTCAAAGAAACTTCTAGATGTATTTGACCACCGTGGGAAAGGCCTCAGTTCTTTCTCAGCTTCATCCTCCTATACTGTTAGACATTGTTAAGTTGAAAAGTGAAGGCTCTCTCTTTTACCGTAGTCAGAACTACAGTTTTCATAAATAAAATATCTGAAGAAAAATACAAAAAAAGTGTGCCAAACAAAAATATAAAAGCTTAGATACAGAAAAATAAAATCAGAAACTTTTGTGTTTTGATTGACATGCACCCCGAGTTCACACTTCATACCTGTCACTTCCGGCACTGGAAAAGGTGACCAGGTAACGCAGCTCGAGATGAGCATGAGACACCCCTGCTAAGGTTTGGAGAAATCCTAAAATTCTCCCCTCAGTCACCTTCCCTGTCCTTGCAGGACAAGGAAGAGCACAGCAGGTTGTCCTCACCATGTTCTAGGTCAGCTTTTCTGTGGTCCTGACCTAAGAAACCATCTCTCTGTACGGCTGCAGATTCTCCCTGCTGCCCTGTCGCACTCATTCTACAGATGCCCTCTTTGCTATCTGAGAGCCAAGAGTACAGGCTGGCAGATTCTGGCTAGGGATGCTTCCTGGTTGCAGTAATCCTCTCCCTGCTCATGACTCACCCTTCCCACTTTCTGCACTCCTTTCCAACATGAATCCCACCCTCCCCTACACACACATGCTATTTAAAGAGGAGCAAGGTAAATGCAAAAGCTCTCCTGCGCCTTCAAGCGGCTTCAGGGTCTGCTGGATCATCCAAGCAGAATCCCCATCTCATGACACTCACAAGCAGGCTAGAGCTTTCGGTCTGCACCAAGAATGTTTTATCTGAGGCGGGAGGTATGACTACAACAGCTTTGAAATTCCCAAGTTTTACATGGGGTTTCTGTCATCCAAAACTAAGCGGAAGCCTATAATATAAAGTAGACATGTTTTAAAAATCAAAACCAATGTCTCCGAAAACACAGTCTTCCTTCACTTCTTTTTCCTGTCCCATCCACCAGGCTCCCGCAAAGATTCCCAATTACTGCAACAGATCCTGTAACAATTTACAGGAACCGGTGAATGAATAGTGGCCCTCAAGTTTCTTCTCAAACATTAGAAGTTACTGATTGCAGTGGACACCCCCCAGGTGAAAATGGTAAGAAGACACCAGAGTGACCCAACTGCTGCTGCCCTGTTTCCATGAGCAATATCCAAACCAGTGGCGCTGGCAGCAGAAGCCACTGAATCACATCACCTAAAACCATCCATTCGCTGTCCTTTTGACACTGAAAACAGCTTCATCATCTTCACTCAAACAGCAAAAACAGTCTTTCAATGCCAAAGAATGTATTTCAAAACCTACAGTGGAAAGTATCCAAAGGTTTCTTATCCTGTTTTTTTCTATTTTTGCTTTGCAGCAAATTCCATGATGAAAGCTGGAAAGAAATAACTCTTCATTGTCCTCATTTCTTTCCAAAGGAATTTACAAATCTTCTGTCTTGTCTTTCCATCAAAAAATCACCAGATTTGAAAGCCTGCAAGATATGACCCAAATTCACCTCCTTTTTTTCTCCAATCACAAAAATACAATAGTTTTTCACATATTTTTTAAAGCAGAATATGACGTTGGCGTAGAAGTTCTTTATTTTAATACAAATCACATTCAGCAAGAAAACATGAATAGTCAGTATTTCCTCATGTATCATACTGTTCATCTACAATAACCAATTTATTCAAGGAGATTCATAGCTTACCACAAGCCACTGCTTAGCACTGACAAAGCTGATAAGGATTTCACTGTGTTTATGAAACTACAACTCTGTGGTTGGATAAGAAGAAGGTATATATAAAGACATGTGACTGAGCGCATTTTCCATGAGTACAGATGGAATTAGGGGGCGGTGAAATTGGCATAGCCCCTCAGGCCCCGAGGAGGTGCAGGCCTGGCTGCGGCTCCCTTAGGTTCCCTTTCAGGAGCTCTTCTTTAAAGCCCAAACTGTGTGTATGAACATGTGGGCTCCTTTATATCTTTGACAAGTGTCAGTGTTAAGTTTCTATTAAATGCAAATTTGATCTTTTATAAAATCATGTTTAAAGTTAATATCACAGTGCAACAATTAGACTTCTATGTGCTTTTAAGACTGAGTAATTGCATTCATTTAGAAGCTACCTTGTGATATGTATAAAGGAGAAATCTGATCGAGGTTAGCTAATTATACCACAAGTCAAATTCTACCCTCAAAATATAAATAAAGCCAACCTGCTTTTTGCTTATTTACTTGGTTCCTTCTACCTCCGAATTCCGGTCTTGGACATCGATAGTCACTGATTTATTCTGCAGAATTGCTTTAGTACCAAGGCATTAATGAGACATTTAGGAAAAAGTAGGATGGCAGGTCCATTCAACTGTATGCACAAAACCTAAACTTTCGAGTCATGTGTGATTCTCTGAAATAAGTATTTCAGGTATGTAGAACTGACGAGAGGGGAAAAAATAATGAAAGCTCTAAGTTAGATTAATTTTTCTAAGACACTAATCTTGTCAGTTAAAGACACAGTATCAGAACATGATTCTTCAGATTTTAAAAAATATTCTAATTATCAGTAAAATCTTTCAAAAGTATCACACATATTTCTCTGCTTTATAAAATAGAAGTTTCTGGAAATACTTTGAATATTTTTTTGATGAGTGCAAAAGATTTTTTAACAACCGGCCAATTGAACTACACAATCATACATTGTTATTTTCTGTATTTGGATTGTGAAATTCTGCTTTTCCCCAAACTGTGCCTCTTCAAAATGCTCTTCTGTTCAGAAATGCGGACTTTAGTCTTGAATTGGCACTGAGAGTCCTTAGAGGACAATTGAAGGTGTAGCAGTTCACCTGTCTACGCCAAGTGAATAACGCGGTGTCCCAGCAGATGGTCCCCTCCTCTTACCTAGACACTCCCTCCACACCTAAGGTGAGAAGAAGTTGTCCCACCTGCCACTGTTTTACAATGTCCAAAGAGCCGTGAAAAAAAGCTTTTCCCACTGCTTCTAGTTTCCTTATCTCAATCATCCGTCTTCTCAGTAAGATGTAGTTTATCACATGTAACACACCGCAATAGGGTTTCTTTGTTCACTGAGGAAATAAGTCACATTTTACCTTGGTATCAATGATCCTTTTCAGCAATTGTTTTTGCTGTTGACACTTAGAATATAATATCTAAGCATATTTATTTGATCTTGATATTTGAATCTGTGGTTGATCAAAGTTGGGTAACAAATATGTATGAATGTTGACTTTTTAAGAACAAATTATTCTGAATATATGCATCTTAAATGTCAGTGCAGTAAAAAAAATGAAAGAAAATAACTCTTGGTGTGGTAAATGAAGTAAATTAAAGGACATGTTTATTTATTCATTCATTTATTTTAATTGTAGAAATTTATTGTGTACTTTGTGGTAATGTGGCAGTAGATAGTGTGTAATGATCAAATCAGGGTAGGTAACATTTCCATTTTTGTAAACTTTTTAAATTAAAGGACCTCTTATATCTCTTTGATTTATTGAAGGAAACTTGGAATGTTGTGAAGCAGAGAGACTTAGTGATCCTGAAATTCTCAACCTTTTTTTCTGAAGCTTTCTGTAAGATGATGTTCACAAGCATAAACTGCATCCCAAGTTTACTTCTAGCACACAAGCTTCAAATATGCTTTTTTTCTTTCTCACTCAAAAATTAGCACATAGGAATAAAAATGCATATGAGTTACATTATAGTAGGGATAACCATCTCAAAACTAAATATTTAACAGATTTGGCCCTTTATCTACCATTATAAATTAGCAGCAAAACATGTTTAGATTTTAATAAAGCAAGATGTGAGAAATAAAGGTTCAATGTAGCTCAGCAGTTATATAACAGAAAAGTAAAGCACTTTACCTAAGATCACGCAGTTAGTGATAGTATTTTCATACCTCGAAGTTCACAGAAGTATGACGTATATCATGCTGTTACACAGTTAAAATGTAAGACCAAGCCATGTTAAAATACTGGAGATAGGCAATCTAATGATTTTCAAACTGTATCATATTATCAAAGCAGGGTATTACTCTTCTTAATAATCTAAAACATAAAAGCTATCAAAATTTCTTAATAATGTTAATAATCAATGAGAACTATCTGGCATGTAGAAATAACACAGGTGACAAATCATTGAAAGATTCTTAAAGTAAAAATAGGACGTTTAAACTTGTAAACATCTGATCTTCATACCATGTTAGCCAAAAACAGTTTTCTAGGCAATAACATCATAATAATCAATAAATATTCATACAACATGAGATAATTTCAATACTAAATAAAATAGTTTCTAATAAGTTTGTATCTAACCCAAAGCAGCAAATGTAAAAGTAAAGCCATCTTGAGGCAATTATTTTGTGTAACTGGCTTACTTCACTTTTAACTAAATTGGCACATAGGATTGAAACCAGGTAAAGCCCTAGCCCTTTAGGTACTTACAGTCTAAAGCAGACACATCCCTGTTGGTGTTGACAGAACTCAAAAACCAAGGAAGGTACATCAATCGCACAGAGAAGTTGGTGCTAAGGTTTAGATCTGAAATGCCTCCACCCCCATCCACATCCTAATGTGTTCATACGAGGTTTCTGGAAGGTGATTGGATCCTGGGGTGTGGTAGTCTATAGTAAATGGCAGAGTTCGTGACTGAGTGTGCTGCTAGGAGATGGGGTCTGGTCAGAAGATGGGGTTACTGGAGACAGGGGAGATATCACACAGAAGGGTCCATCTACTTCCCTGACTTCTTCTTTACCCATTTCCTGGTCACCAGGCATGAGCAGTTTTCCTGTGTCCAGGGCCTTCTACCATGCTGATTCTGCCTGGGAGCTGGCCAACTATGCACCAAAAGCCATGAGCAAAAATAAACCTGTCCTTGAATTTGTGGCTGTTTGGTATTGTATCACTGTGATGAAAAAGATGAGTTGATATGAATTTTATTAGAAGGTTATATTAATTAATCACAAGAAAAAATATGCCAGTCTTTATAGATCAAAGTGAAATGTATTGTTAATGACAAAAGTAGATTGTACCACTGTTTAATAATGAACAAACCTATAGTATGTATATATATATATATATATATATATATATATATATATGTGTGTGTGTGTGTGTGTGTTTAAAAGTATTATTTTTCAGTACAACATATTGCTATCTTGGTTTTTCTTACATGTGACTCTCACCTCCATTAATCTAAATGCAAGCAAATTAACTTATCAGACACATTAAACATTCCATCTATTTCACACAAGATTCCTATTTTCAGTAATAAAATTAAATTCCACACTTTTGGGGGTAAAAAAATCTTGTTTACTTGATTCTGAAGCATTTCCTCTACACTCTTCCAGAGCCTACCACATCCTGATGGGTATTAGTGTAGGAGATATGTATGCTACACAGATATAATATATATACACACCCATTCTTATCCACATGTAAGTTTATAAGTACACGTGTATATATCATACATGTGTATGTAAGTGTGAATATTGTAACATAAGATGTACTTAGAATCCTTCTGTCACTAAAGTAGTGTTTACTATTGCTCAGCTGTCTCTTCTTTTGACATAGGACAGGCAAATCATTTTAGCAGTCCTGCCTTTCAGAAGATAGCAAGCCAATATAATACAGGCAAACAAACAGGACAGATCAATGAAATTGATTGCAATCAGTGAGGAGCTTGTAGTCGTTCTTCAGCAAAGATTTTGAAAGGAAAAATATCTACATAACTGAGAGACAGAGTTACAAACTGTAATCTTTTTTTGAATTGAAGCTTCATCTGAATTGTTGTGGAGAATAAAACAAACTTTTAGACATGCAACTGAACATTCTCTCTAAAAGCGAAAGCCAAAACTTGTGCAAAGTTAGTTGAAGATGAAGAGTTAAGCAATTTTTGTGAAACCTGAAAACAGAATCATTCTAGTGAGCTTTTTCTTTTAATGCACATCAAGAAATTCAGACTATGCTTTGTATAAACACATATAAATGTAGAATGATTTCCAGTCCCAAATGTGCATCAAAATTTTTAAGCCTTCTCAGACTATATATGTCAAGTATTTTGAACTTGCAGACAAACATCAACAATAAACTATTAGCCATTCATCTGGGAAAAAGAAGAAGACAAACATTCTTGGTTATTAAGTCTCCGAAACTTATGACTTTTAATTGAAAGTTTTAAGGTTAATTGGATTTCTTAACTAAGTAATAAGAGAACTATATCAACTGAATCATTTTTTCCAAAGTTCAATGGAATAGACTTTTTTCTTTGACTATTTAGTTTCCACTTTTTAAATTTGTGTTCTGTAGGATCATGAGAAAAAACTTAAAAAGCCCAATTCCCTCTGCATGGAAATCTATCAGAAATTTAGTAAATTTATATAAAATAATTTGAGGAGTAATAGCCAAATAAACAGGTTAGAAAATCAATGTCTCTATCCTCAACTCCTTTCAATTCCAAATTCCAAACTTAATATAAAAATTCAATATGCTAATGAAATTTCAAAAGAGCAAATATGAAATGCAAAGTATTTTTAAGGTATGAATTTTATAATTCAAATGTATAAAAATTAAAATAAAAGTAACTATACCATTTACATAGATTCTATATTTAATTATGGCTCATATCAATCTGCAGAATATTAAGCATAAGTTTGTAAGTATGTATTTATAAAACACCTTGAAAATTTTAATTACAGAGTAGTTTAAACATTACTTAGCTGCAGATTCATTAATGTACATCTTTAAAGGATACATTTCTACAAAACACAACAGTGGTCTCCTCAATTTTCTAAAATTAATTTAGAATCTAGGAATTAGTTTTATTTTCAAGACTGTAAGTTCCAAAAGCAATTTTTCAAGTCTATTTTGTTCACTACAGTATTTGCATCTCCTAGAATAGTGTTGCACCTTGGATGGGTTCTATACATCTTTGCTGAATGTTGAATAAGTACGTTGAGTTTCATTTCTCTCCTAGAGAGTGTGTTGTTCTCTCTTGTACAGTAAGGCTTGGAGGACAGAGGCTGTACAATTTTATTCTTCACTTTGTCCAAGCTTGTCTTGAATGTACAGCTAATACTTTCCCCAAACATTGTATGCTGTGATTTTCAGAAATAAGATTTTATTATATAATGTTGCTTTTAATCCCATTGAATTGAAGAATTTTTTAGAATGCATTATGTCACTCAGGTACAGTGTTTTTAAAAAGTTCCTTGCAAAGCTTCTTCTTCAAAGAAGTTAACCAGCTAAGTGCAAATGTTCCAATTACTCAATGTAACTAGGAGACTGATGTGAACTGGAAATTTTTAAATGTTCTAAGGATTAGCATTTTAAAAAGACATATTACTCAATCTTATTTAAAAAGCTCCTCTCACTCAATTTACTCTGTGAATATTGCTTGAATATCACTAAAAATAAAGTTAAATCCAAAAATTAGACAAAATCACTGTTTTTTTAAACCATGCCAAATAAAATAAAGCTAATCAGAGCAGAACAATGAAAGCAATATAGGACTTCAAAACAGAATAATGGGAAATCAAAATTGGTTACCATAATGTCTCTTGTTTTCTTTAAAATAGCTGTTCATATCATCAGACATAATAAAATCAAACAAAATCAAACAGAATAAAATCAATCAAGACAAAACAATGAAAGTGTTACAGGACTTCAAAAGCAAATAATAGGAAATCAATAATGTCTACCATAATATATCTTGCTGTCTTCAAAGTAGCTGTCCATAGAATTAGACATAGTAAAATCAAACAAAGCAAGACATAATAAAACAAAATCTAACAAAACAAAGAAAAATGATATAAAAATTCAGAACAAGATAATAGGAAATTAACAATGGCTACCATCTTCCCTTTTTAGATGTTTGATCCTCTATCACTTTCACATCTGTTGTATATTTTGGATCCCACTAACTGCTTCAATTTTTAATGCTAGGGAGACAGCACACTGTTCACCCATATGAGTCTGAGCCATTTCACATATAAGCGTGACCTCAAATTGCATCTATTTATCTACAAGAGCCTTGAGATTATCCTTCTTTATAGCTGAGTAGCTTTCCATGGTTTGAAAATACCATATCTTTCTTATTCATTCCGGTGTTGATGGGCGAACTCCTCCTGCTTTTTTCTGGTTTCCTGTCACATAGAACAAGTGATTTCTCTCCTTTGACTTTTAGTTTATGAATTTCCTTTCAAGTTAAATGTGTTTCTTGAATACGGCATATTGACGGATCTTGTTTCTTGACCCACTCTCCCTATGTTTCTTTTTATTGGTCAATCGAAGCCCTCTCCATTAATGGTTACAGCTGGCATGCATTGGCTCATCTTTGCCATGCTACGATCCTGCTGTTGGCCCTCAATTTCTCCTGTTCAACTGTCTTCTCTCTTTGGCGATCCTCCTCTGCTGCTGTTCCTGGAACTGTGGTCATCTTCATCTCCCTCTTTAGAATACCCTTCAGCACTCTCTATAGGGTTGGTTTGGTGGCCATGAATTCCTTCAGTTGTTGTTTATCATGGAAGTATCTTATTTTTCCATCAATTTTGAAAGGGAGTTTTTGCAGGATACATCAATCTGGGTTGGAAATTACTTTCTTTCAGGATTTGAAACACTTCACTCCAAGTTCTTCTTGACTTGGTTTGTGTTGAGAGGTCTGCTGTGATTCTGGTGGGTTTCCTTTATAAATGGTCTGGTCTCTAACAGTCTTTAATATTCTGTTCTTGTGCTGAATTTCTGGGATCTTGAATATTATATGTCTGGGTGTAGATTTACTTTGGTTATGGCTAGTTGGAGTTCTACATGTCTCGCTTGTCTGTATGCCAGATCCTTTACTCATGTTTGGGAAGTTTTCTGGTATTACTTCTGTAAATAATCTTTTTATGTCATTTGTATTGACCCATGCTTTTTTGCTGACATTTATCACTATTAAATTATTTTTCTTTGTGTCATCTTGCAGCTGTTAAATTATTCCCTGGTTCCTTGCTATTTTTAAGAGAACTTTCCTTTCATAATTGCTAGCTGTGATCCTGTTTTCAAGGTTTGAATGTCTACATTCTGTTTCAAGAAACTTTGCTAGCTTTTGATGGAATTTTTTAATTTCCTGGATCTCTCTTTGAGTGTTCCATGCATTGTAATTCCTTTCTATATTGTTCATTCAAGGTTTTCATCATTTTCCTATGCTCCTATTTTTTTATCCACATCTTCTTTAGATATGCTCAGCAATTCATTCATTATGTTTATGATTTCTTCTTTTACCTGATATATTATTTCTGGTTGGATTACCTTTATAATCTCATAAAGTTGTTTTTTACTACAGTTGCTATCCTTTCAGAGATTTCAAGTGTGTGCCTTCCATATTTTTCCATGTTCATATCTCCCAGATTTGTTCTGTGTGGGATGGAGGTCTGAAGTTGCTTTTTGTTTCTTTGTGTTTACATTTTCCTGGGTTCCTCCTAACAAGCCAGTTTTAGGGTGTATTTTATTGAAACAGAATCATATCAAACACAGTATGCTGAAGCTTTTCATATCCTTTTTGATTATATGTCTTCAAACTTCCTATATTACTTATTCCTGATTTGCAAATAGGCTAATATTTTGTTTCTATTCAATTTTCAAATGAATAAGCTTGCAGTTAAATATTTTTGTGAAATTTCTAGATCAAAGGGTATGTATTAAAAACAAATTTAATCCAATTTAAAATTAATCTAAAATTACTACTTGTTATTAGACCATTGATCCTATAAATGCCATCAATTCCCTTCAACTAATGTCTGTGAGTCCTTTCAGTGTCAGTGTCTGTGCTCTGTGTGTGGCATAGAATCATAAGAGAGCTATAACCTATTTCCTCTCACCAGACATGATTCGTGAGAGACCATTGTGGGTAATTACAAACAAGATACAGAGGATCACATAGAAAATATGTGAGAGAACACAGTGGGGAGAAGTTAATTCTGAGATGAAGATCAATGAGGCCAATTGGAAATCATAGCCTTTCTCTAGCAGGGTCTCTATCACTGTTCAAAAATATCAGCTCACCACTAAGTTAAAATAAAGACAAGAACTGTCAGAATATATAAACCAGATCTCAAAATACCATGAAGTATGCATTATAGATAGCCTGGTGTATATCATAAACCCAAAGCAGGAAATATTTTATTACATATCTTCCAATGCAGATTTTCTGGCAAGGTTTACTAAATTATTTCTCAGATGATAGCAACCCTCCTTCCATGTCTCAACCCACACATTTGAAAATGATATGTTTTAAGACAGTTCGTATTGGAAATTAGGGCTCTCTGAGACTGTAGTAAAAGCTAGTGAGAAAAGAGCTGTCAGAAAGGGAAAATGAGGTTTTATAAAGCAAAAATGGGACATTTCTCTTATTATGAGGAAATGCCATGGAACTCTAGGGATTGTGGTGCTCAGGTGCAGAATAATCAGCCTTGATTTGGCAATGGAAATTCCATGAAGGGCTCACTAATCTGTTATGCTTCATTAGCATAAGATTTTTTTTTACATTTCTACTGTGATTTCCATCCTTAATTATACCAAAATGGCCTCATAACTGAATCTACTATGAAGAAAATCTTACTACCACCTTGAGAAAAGCTCTAGTGATATGCTTTTAAATAAAAATATCAACTACAATTTTGTTTAAAGAAAGAACAAAATTACCCCCAGAGAAGTTCTGGAAGTACCTGAAACTACAACTATCAGCACCATCATGATTGCAAGTTCAGGTTTATACAGCTATGCATTTGCGTAGCAAGTGAGGCAAGGTCAAGGAGTTCGGTAGATTTGGATGCACTCGCGGTAAATCCTTGTTTTCCTCTACTGAAGTTTTCTCCAATATTTACAAACAAAGAAATGTGAAAAAACGATGAAAGAAAAGGATCCCTATCCGAGTCCTCCTCTTTCTCTGAATATTGTAGTATGGGAGAGATGCCCGACTGCTTCAGAAACACAGGTGAATTGAAGATTTGGGACAAGTCACTTAATCACTTTTTGCCTGTGTAACCTTTAGTATAAAATAAGGACAATTATCATACTTCATAGGTTTAAGTAAAAGTGCCTCACACATGGAATGGTTTCTATTCAAACATCTGTTATTGTTAATGGTCAGATTATATAAGGTAAAAGCAGATAGGAAATTCTCAAAATACAAAATAACAAACTGTAAAAAAAAAAAATTAAAAATTAAACTCCCAATCAAATAAACATTTTAAAAATTTATATTTTTAAGAGCAAGATGCTAAGGGTTTTACCATATATATTTTTGTTACTATAATGGAGACTTTCTCTCTGTTACTAATATTTCTACAATATTTAGACTTTTTCACAGTCATATGAAGATATATTGTGATATATTTAAATTTCTCTAATATTTAAGAAATAGCTTCTACCAAATCTTTATTATTTGAAAAATGCTAAGATAAATATCCTTACATGCACATATTGAACTAAGTAATTTCAGGATATATTCTATGAAAGGAATTTCTTGTACAATAAGAATTATTCTCAGAGCTTCGGAGCGCTTCACATGTTGCTCCCAATTGCATGCCTGAAACGTTACTGGAATCTGTTGTATAGTGGAGCTAGAAGATTCTTGTCAAACCACCCCTTCCTCAGCACTCAATATTGCTTTTAAGAGATCCTTGCCAATGTGACAGGTAAAAACGATACAGCTAATATGTTAATGTGAACATACAGTGTGTTATGTTTTTCCTCATACTAATTTGTACTTTTATTTCTTCTTTGAATTATCTATGCACGTCTTCTCACCACCTTTAAACTATAATACTGTGTTTTATTATGTTATTATTTTATTACTTTTTTTTTTTTTTTTTTGTACCTGGGATCAAACTCACGACCCTGCGCTTGCCAGCTAAATCCCTGGCCCTACCTTTTGTCATTCTCCTCACAATTACTATTCATATTTCTCATTACTGGTCTCCAATAATACTTTATTCATTAACAAATTTTTATTGAGACTCAATATGTTCGGGTTACTGCTCCAGGCCCTGAGGAAACAAGGCAATGCTTTTTGCCCAACAAAAAAAGCAGATCAGTCATTGATGTCATGAAACACAAAGCCTAATCTGGGACACTGACATTAAGAAGGAAAATAAGTAACTGAGTTAAATATAATGCTTATGTACAGGTAGTTTTGTGCTTCACCTACCAGACTACCAGGCTGTATATTTATCACTTACAGTTTGTAAAATGTAGACAGTGTTTCTCAAAACACAAAGAAGTACAAGTTGTTTGTTTGTTTTACTGGGTTTTGACTTCAGGGCCTTTACACTGAGTGACATCACCATGCCTTATTTATTTATTTGGAATCGGGGTCTCACCAAGTTGATAATTTGCCCATATTGGGCTTAAACTCAGAACACTCCTGCCTGAGCCCTCCAGAATGCTGGGATTACAGGTAGAATGTGATGCTACACCTGGATGAGGGTGTTTTCTTGACAGTTTACACTACTAGGAAAGTCTCTCTCTCCCTTATTCTAGGAACAGAATTCTCAACTATAGCTTCTGGAAGCACCAGGTTCTTAAATATTCACTTCTACCCCGTAAAATAGTCTTGGGTGGGGGCTTTTAAGAGACTAAAGTCTGATTTTTATATTGAAATAGGAGATTAATCTAAGATATTTTGAGTCAGTGATGAAAGCACACATCTACCTTCATTCCTTCATTCTAATGGCTGCAAATAAGTTTTCAGATGATCTATTACTTAAAGAAAAGGATTTTGGAACAAGGGTTAATAGATAACTGAAGATATAACTAAGGGAGACGCACTGGGAAAGATGAATGGAAACTGAATAGAAATTAAAGGAATACACTAAGAAAAAATAAGACCGTGCTTTAGTATTGCTCAGATAACTAGCAGTCACTATTCTTAATGATTTAAAACAATTGAAGTTTATTTTTTGCGTAAGGTAAATATCTCGCAAGAATTCACAAGCAGTTCCATATCATAGTGGTATTTAGAATGTTAGACTAACACCTGGATATAAACTCAAAGAAATACTAGAAAATTAAAATCAAAGTAGCATCGTTTCCTAAATTTGGTCCGCACCAATGAAATTACTGCAGTATAAAGGTGGTTTATAAGTACTTAGTATTTTTCATGATCAGATTATATGTAAAAGCAAAAGTAGGTTTACAATTCCCTCTGTAAGGCTGAGTTTAGCAAGAGAGAAAAAGATAAAATTCTATCAGTTAAACCTCTTTTAATACTTATTACCCTATCACATTAAAAATAGGGCTCAGGACTTAAACCTCTCAGACCTGTAACTCTTTTCCTTATCTGCATTTCTGGAGAGTAGCAGGTTTGGGACCTAAAAGAGAAGGCATTGATATACAAAGCTATTGATTGATCTCTGCATGGCTATTGGCAATTATGCCAAAAGTGAAGTGGTATGGAGTGTGCTTTATAATGCTAATATGCTGAAGTATGTATAAAAAAGAACCATAGGAGTTGGTTTAACACCATGCTCCTAAAATCAGTCAGCAGTGCTCTATCTTTTCCCCAAATTCCAGTGTGTCTGTTTTCCTCTTGGAATTAAAAAGGAATGGAATAAATCAGATTGAATGCATCAGTTAAAAAATATTTCCCATTTTCAGGAAAGGAAGTCAGAATATTTTAAATCTTAGAAGTCACATTCCAAGAATAAAATGATAATCATTGTCTAACTTGCACTATGTTTTTGAAATACTGTGTTGGGGCAAAAATCACTCCTGAGGAATTTAAGATTATGTGGAAATGGGTTTATGGAATTGATGACAGGAACGAATTTGTGGAAGCCCTATGAATATTTTCACACTAACGAAAAAGAGAAAATGTAGCAGATGAAATATTGTTAAGAGCACAATATAAATGTTAAATGAATAATTACTGTTAGGATATAGTTATTTCTATTTTCTTGTGCTTTCTTTCTGGAGCTATTTTAGATTTCCTCTCCTTATTGTTTTAACGAGAGGCTTATTAATGGACTTTATTTTTGCTGTAGCTTGTGAACGTACTGAAGGGGTTTGGTCCTCTAGAAACAATGTTCACTGTCAGTCTTTTTTTCTGAACTAAATTGTTGAATTTAGCTCGACTGTTTCTGAATAGCCAAGACAACCAAATTAAGTGTGTGTATTTGACGCTGAGATGTAAGAGAGTAAAGCATCAACAGTAAAATTGTGAGTAATCTTGAATCGTCTTTAATGCGTAACAGAAGAGATCTCACTAATACCTAATTCCAGTCCCCAAACGCACCGCAAATCTACCAACGCTGGCACAATTTATGACAGCAGAAGGGTAAGAAATGGCGCTGTGAAGATCTCTCACTTCCCACCTCCCAGAGAAGTCATAGAGCTATTTGCATCATCTCTTTTTGTCTCTCTTGAAACACCATTGTGAAACTACCTACAGTTGATAACTAGTATTTTAATTTTTTTTGCATGAAAGATGAACAAATGTCCCTTTCTCAAGTAGTGTTAGTTGCTTCTATAAAAATGACATTTTTTTTTTTTTTGAAATAGGGTGTTGTTTTGTGGACCAGATTGACCCTGAATTTGCAATTCTTATACTTTAGTCAAACTCCCAGTGTCACCACTCCTGGATCAATCTGGTTATCTTCTGCTTTGACCAAAAAATAAATGAAAAAAGAGGGAAAAGGAAGAATAAATTTAGATGATTCCAGAACAATGGATTATCTTCTACAGTGTAATGTACTGTGAACAATTCTAGCATGTTTCAGAGGGTAGCTAGCTTTTCTTTCTGTTCAGGCCCTCAGGCACTCTATTGGGATATTAGAGCAAAGCAAAAGAAGTCACTTCAGCTCTTCCCTGTTCTTCTCTGTGCTTTTTGTCTTCAAAGTATCAATTATTCCTCTAATTCCAATTTTCCACCAAATCCCAAATCTACTTAAATTGAAATTCTCCACTTTGAGGAAGCATATTTTGAGTCAAATTCTGAAAGGAAGAAAACTTTTATGTCAACAGATCAAATTAAGAATTGCCCCCCCCAAATCTGTAATGGTATTTTTGAATTAAATACATAGTTTTGCACATTTAATAAGCTGAAAATTAATGTATCAGAGTTTGACACAAACGGAAGCATTTATCTTCATCTAACTTTCAGAAGATTCAAAAATTACGACTGTTTCACTTTCAGTGTTCTGCTTAGAGGGATAAAAAAGTACAAAATATTTTGGTTTTAAAAGAAAAGTGTTTTGTGTAGTTGGTTTATACCCTGCATGTCAGTCACTTTGTGGGGCACATTGTGACAAAGATACGCATGTTACAGATGTAATCTCCCATGGGGCTGAACCTTGTTGCTAACCCCAGGAAGAAGTGAGCTACCATAGTAGAACCCAGTGTGGTTCTTATTTACACTGCCGAGCGAACTGTTTCAAACTGTTCACTTGTCCCTTGTCAAAGGAACTGGCTTCAAATGATGCAAGGACTGTTGTGTCAAAATTCCTTTGGACCATAATACTGAAGCTTCGGAACTGCTATGAAACCTTAGCAAAGGCCCGGCCCGAAGAATAACTCTATAGCTCCCCAGACATGCATCTTTTAAAAGAGCTACTGTTTCCTCCCAATTTTCTCTGTTTGCTGATTAACAATTAATAGCTTCATTTCTCTTCAAAGACAATTATTTTAGTGAAGTTACTTAATTGTCCTTTTTCTTTAATAAAATAAGGGGCATGTACTTGAAAATTAACACACCTGTATCAGTACTAGTATCTCAAAAGGTACTAAGCTTATAAATCAACATTACTACTAATCCTTTCAAACCTTGGGGATAACATTATGCTTACTTCTATCTCCTCCTTTATGTTTGTTTTCCATTTGCTTAAAGTGCTAATGACATGCATTGCTTTTGAGATTTATCAGATTAGCACCACTGTAACAGTTGATGGTGTTACATTTTACAAGATTTACTTAATATGATTTTAATTATCACTGAAAAATGGCTTCTCATCATAAATGGCTTCTTGTCTAAAAATTATGAGCTAAACCCACACTAAATTAAAAGTTAGGGCTTGTGCAGTTAATAATTTTATGAAAGGAATATATCACTTGCTACAGTAACTGAATATTGAAATATTTATATTTTAAATAACAAATACATCTAGAATTGCAAAACTGTTAAAGTAGTTTTTTTGGTAGATTTTACATTATAAAAATTTATTGGTTAGACAATTATAGGTTATTAACAATACATAGTATCACTGGATTTAGGGTGCTGGAGGGGGTATCTATGTTCTTTGTCCTCAGCAAAGATTTGGTCAAGACAAACACAAACAGTAGCAAAGTTTTAATTTTTTTTTGAGACAAAGTCTCACTATGTAGTTCAAATGGGTCTTAAACTCATTTTCTAGCCTATGTTTACCTCAAACTTGCAGTGAAGCTTCTGCCTCAGCTTTCCGAACACTTGAATTATGGGAATGCACCACTATGATTAATTTGCAAAGTTTCATTAAAGGGAGGAAAAGAAACAGGTTGTGGAGAGTCAGTTTGGACCAAAAACTAGGAAAAGAAGTGCATCCTACAGTGTAAGGGTGGCCTTCCATGCATGAGAGAACACAGTGGCAAAACCTCAGTGTGATCCTCATCTTGTATCACCCAGGCCTCTGGCTGACTCAGGCCCAAGTCATTCTCTAGAAAGCTGCTAGAGATCTCATGGGAAGTCTACGGCCAGGCTGTGGAGATGTTCTGCTCATGTATCCTGTGCTTTTGGAATTAACAGTCTACCCCTACTTCTCCAGCCAGTTTTGCCCTGCTCTAATTGCCTGTCTCGATGCTAGAAATATTGGTATTCTGTCACTTTATCATGAGTTGGTAAAAACTCCAAATATCATGAGTTGGTAAAAACTGCAAGAATGTAGGTGCTAGACACTATGAAGACTGTTCTTGTGTTACAGATACACTTGGCTTAGAAGAATCTTTAAAATGAAAATTTAAGAAAAAAAAACTTTAACAGTGACTTTGAGGAATCAATATTGTCAATAGTGTCTAATATTTTGCAAGTATTTTTTAAATTTAAACAGTGGTTATTATAAATGACAAAACTGTCTATTCCAATCAGAACTACTGTAAAATTAGAAGATTTATTACTTAGTGTAATTATTTCTTCCTTCTTAAACATGCTAAAGGATTTCTACATTTCTAATTTTACTTTAACTGCTTCCAACATTTCTTGCTAAGATGTTTTATGTATTTCCAGTAAGCCCATGCTAGCACTTCAATATATATTTGGTCACGTTACTTTTAAAAATTTGCTTAAATCTGAGATTTATCAGAAAATTCAGGACTATATACAATTATTATCTGTGCTAAGACAAGTATTTGGCTATAAAAGCTTGAATAATAATGCAAGGTTTAAAAATCTTAGTAGTAGCATAAGATCAATTGTCTAAAGACAGATATAAAAATTTGCAAATTAGTTAATTAGCATACTGTTTGCTTTTTTTTTATTTAAATGAACATGAAATTCTACTGAGATGTACTTTGAGGGATCAGAGTTCCATGAGATGAACTTGGGAAAATGTTGGCTTTGATAGTCGCTCTGTAAGTCCCTCCTGTAGATCTCACTTCTGGTGTTGAAATGAATCTATTTCTTTTCACAACAGTCTGTTGAGTATTTTAAAGAAGCTAAATAGTCATTCTAATTGCCCTTCAGTGAATTACCAAATGTATTATATTTTATTGGACATATTGGTATTGCCTTTATTAGATTATAAGGTCAGTTACGACAAAGGATGTGTCTTATTGTGTGGTGTATATAATAAATAATTATATGTAATTAGGTACTTAGTTGATATTTAATAAATAAAAATTAACCCTTTTTTAAAAAGAAATTAGTTAATTAGCAGAAAAGATAGGCAAAAATAAAACATAACTAGTTAAATATTTTGTACCTTCTCTGAATTTCAAGGCATTCATTCAAGCCAGGAGGAATGACTCTGGAAAAGACAACAAAATGAAAACATCCATTGTGTGAAAACCTACTAGTGAATGGTAGAAGATATTGGATAACTAGTGCTAGAAAGCTGACTCAGTGACAGCGAATTACTTTTCTTTCAAGTAATAGAATTACTTTTCTATCAAGGAGATAAGAGAAATGGTATCAGTGGGGACTAATCCTCACAAGTCCATTTAGCTACTGGAAATTTGAAGTGAAGGCAAGGACTATCAGATTTACAAAACAGGAACTCAGATAACGAGTGACATTCTTACATCAGAGAAGGCAAATTCCTAAAAAAACCAAATAAGACAAAATCCTTTGATGGAAGTCATCTCTATATTGGATGTGAAGAATCTCAGCTCCTAATATACCTGAAAAGTTCACTCAGGAAAAAGTAAGGAAGCAAGAGTGAAAATTCTAGTACAATTTTAGGAGATTCTTGATATTTATGAAGTTCACCTGAAGGTCCCTTAGTGGTACTTGGATGACTTTCACGAAGAGCTGGGTCTTAAGATTTGGAATTGAAAGCTAGAAGACCACTGCCCCTACTGCTCTATAGAAATTCTCACTTCCTCTGTTTTCAAATTATGAGCTCCTCTAATAATTATTATTTCCCTCACTTATTTGCCATTCAGGATATGATATCAGGGCATATTTTTAAAAATAAATTTATGTTTAACTACCTTTGAAGTCTGAGACATCTTAAATCATTTGCCTTTTATTTCACAGAAATTGGCACAGACATATCAGTAAAGATTTATAGAAGATTTTGAGTTTATAGGACAGAATGGAGAGAGTTGGCAAAGACACTGAATTTGAAAACACAAATGTCCAACAATTTTGAGGGAAGGGGGTAAGTTTTTTTACCCTGAAAACCAGATACTGCTTGAGTGAGATTTCAACTATCAGGTAAACAGCTCTTCAGATTAAGCACATAAACTTTAAATCCTTGCCAAGGGTATCCATACTCTTCAATATCACGAGAAAACAGAAAGGAGAGAGCAAACATGAGCAATACGATGAACTTAAAATTATTTAAATGAGTAGAGTTTTTTAAAAATCATCTTTCAAATACTTATAGAAAAAGTGATTAAGTGCATTGAAAAGAGAAAATTTTAAGAAGTGTTAAAAGTGTATGATTAAAGCCAAATGAATGGAAATAAGAAGAGGAAAATGAAACTCAAAATCAGGAAAGATTTTGGTGGTAGAGCCATTATCCTGAAGTACATAGAAGCAGCAAGAAAGATAAAAGACACTATGAATAGACGAAACTTTCCATTGCCCAAGAGAACAGACTAGATTTCCGAGTTAATCTTTTTCTATACAACTAGTGAGATGCTCTGTAAACTAATTGGTAGCATCGTGGTGCTGGGAAATTTCGCTTTCATTTTGCTCATAAGAATGTTTGTGTTTATGAAAGGACTGATGATTTTCTGTTTGAAGATGATTTCTTCGTTTCCTTTTTGCTGGTGAAAGCTCATCCACACGTTCCCATGCAACCAGCACACTCAGGGAGCAGGAGGAGGAGGAGACACCTATACACCGTTAGCTCTGAGACGTGAACTTAGGTCCCTCGCTGTCAGCTCCAGCTCTCATGCATCACTCATGAACCCCACTAGCACGCTGTTTTACAAAGTAGCCTCAGTGGTTGAAATATGCCCAGTGCGCCCAGGGACACAGTACCTAACTCAACTCCCTAGTAAGGAAAGAGCAAAAAGATGGTGGTGGTCAGTTACCTGGTCAGCTGAAGCTGCACAGCTGAAGAAAAAGGAGCAGAAAACGCATCTAAGATGCACTGAAGTGTTACCTAGCGAGATTTTCTAGTCTGTCAACAGCAGTTATGAGAGATCACAGGCCACACATTCATAGGTTATTGTATAGGAAGAAGGCGGAGCTCTCTGTAAATATGCGGGTTTACAGCGCATATAGGGAAACTAAGCCCTGAACAGTGAAGTTATTTTCTCGAAGTCGTATGCTTGGCTAGCAAACCCAGTGCACCAACATTTCACACTTTTAGAACAAAGATTTTTGAATGATGCTTAGTGTTCAAGACAGTTTACTGACTAAACAACTTTCAGTTAGAAAACAAGGGCTTTATACACGCATAGCACAAAATATTGGCTGCTGACTGTTTTCAGTCTCCTCATAATCATATACATATTTATTCCTGTTGTTAATGATATCTTCAAAGAAAAGAGAAAATATTTCATATATGTAAAATAACTAAAAAAGCAAATTCATTTTCATGGAAACTTACACTTATGAATAGTAACCTAACAACTGAATTTAGTCATTTTATTCAATTCAGGTGAAGTTTCAGAAAACAGTGTGATTCCTGGTTTTAAAGAAATCATTGTCCCCATTTCATTCCATGAATCTCTGAAGCATGTGTGCACTCAAATTTTTACCTTCTTATTCAATAAATATTTGCTGTGTGTGTACTCTGTTTCAAACATCATTTTGTAATACAGGAGAAAGTCTAGTAAAAATGAAACAGAAAAGTCATTTTCATCAATTATGGGGAACAATGCAGTGGACAAATCATCATATAACCATTTATCATGTTTTCCTTTCAAGGAGATACAGTGTTTCTGACTTTAGGTCTTTGGTGCATTTTTATTTTATTTTGCTTTTGTACAGGATGGGAGATATGGATCTAGGTTCTTTCTTATGCAAGTGGACAACCCATTCTTCCAGCACCATTTGTTAAAGGGTCTATCTCAAAATTAGACCATGGAAGGTGCTTGGGGTGTTTATTCACTTTCTACCACATACCATTTGTCGGCAGGTCTGTTTGTGCCAGTACCCTGCTGTCTTTCTTACTCTAGCTGTGTGGTATAACTTGCAATCTGAAATTGCAGCTTTTGTGCTTTGCTTTTGTTGCTCAGGATTGCTTCGGCTATTCTGGTTCTCTTCTAGTTCCATATAAACCGGAGCACTGTTTTCACTTATTAAATGAAAAATGTTGATGGTATTTTGATTTCAGTAGCATTAAATCTGATCATGTTTGGTAATATGGCCATTTTGGCAATATCGATGCTGCCTATCCAGGAACAGGGACTGCTTTTGTGGTTTCTAATGTCTTTCTCAATCTCTTTTTTGAGAACACTCTATTTTTTATTATAGAGGTTTTTCACTTCTTTCGTTATGTTAATTTCCAGGCTTTTAAATTTTTAAGGCACTGAAAGTGGGCTTGTTTTCCTGGTTTCTTCTCAGTGGTTCATTTTTAATGTATAGGAACACCACGTGCATTTGTTATTGTTGTTTTTTGCTTTCTTTGTTTTGGTGTGTTGGTTTTGTATCTTCTAATTTTCTAAATTTGTTAGTACTGAGAGTCATCTAGTGGACTTTTTTGGATCTTTTATGCAATGGATCATGCCACTTTCAAATAAGGATAGCTTCATTTCTTCCTTTTGTACTCAACCTCTGGTAGTTTTATCTGTTGCCTGATTGCTTTGGCTAAAGTTTCTAGTACTGTATCAAACAGGAGTACTGAGAATGGACATTCTTATTTCTGATTATAGAGAAAATGCATTCAGTATTTTCCCACTTAATATGGTATCAGCAGTGAGTTTGTCATAAACAGTTTTACCAATATTTACTTCAGTTTTCTAAAAATCATAAATGAATTAATGCTGTTGGGTTTTTTCAGAGACTTTGAGATAACCATCTGACTTTTATTCTTATTTCTATTTGTGTTTTATTATACTTAACTCGCATGAGCTGCATTATCTTGACATAAATTTGACTTCAGTCTGCCATGTGACAATTTCAGTGATCTTTTGCATTCTGCTTGCGAGTATCTTATTGAGGAGTTTGTGCACTGATGTCTGTTAAGGAAAGTAGATCACTATTATTGCTGTGATCGTGGTCCTTGCAAAGTGCTTGTCTGACTTTGTTATGAAGGTAATGCCAACTTTAAGGAATAAGTCTGGCCATGTTCTTTCCTTTTTATTTTTAACTCATGGGAGAATTTGAGGAGTGTTGACATTTGGGGTCCCCTGTAGTTCTGGTAAAATTCAGCAGCAAATCCAGAGTCCTGGGTTTTTCAGAGTTGAAAAAAAGTTCTACTACTGCTTGCATTTCATTTTCTATTATTGGTCTATTCAGGTTATTATATGTTTACTTTAAAAGAGAAAAAAGATAAAAATAACAATGAAATAGAGTTTAAAAACATGGTAGGAGGACAGCTCCAATAATGAATGCAGCACATATTGTTGTCTTCACAGTAGTTATTCCTAGTAAAACACATAGGCATGGTATTTTGTCCAAATGACATTAGCACTAATTTTTATTTTCAATGAACGAACAATTGTATAATGTTCTTTACAATCTCATATATAAATATATATATTTTCTTTTTCTCTTTCTTCCTTTCCCCTTTTCCCCATCATTTTGTCTACTCTTTTGAATAATTTCTTCCCAATTCACAATATTTATTGTGCATTTTGGGTCTTATTTACTTCAGTTTCTCACACTACTGAGACAATATGATGTTTACAAATATGGGTCTGAATATTTCACTTATGAGTATGATCTCAGGTTGCATCTATTTACTCTAAAAGTCTCTACTTTAGACCTGAGGGAAGATGGTGGATCAGTAAGCAACAAAATAGGGAGCTCAGATGTTGGAATAAAACATCTTGGAGAAGACCAGATGGAGGGAGATGGATCCTCTTGACCCAGGAAGAAACTAAAGGGAAAGAAAAAAAGAAAAGAAAAGAAAAGAAAATCATGGATGGAAGGCTGTGGCCAGTCCTCACTGGAGCCGGTCCCACTGTGTATGAAACGCCGCTGGAATCCAGAGACACGTGATCTAAGTGAAGTTGGGGTTTGGGAGCCTAAGGGCCTCCATAGGAGGAAGCAGAGGGGAGTGGCAGAGCAGAGCGCAGCACTCTGCTCAGAGATCTATACCAGTTTGCAGTGAGTGCAAGGAACTTAGTCCTCCCGCGAGAGTGGGTGACTGGCTGGGAGACATTTTGGAGTTGGGCAGGATAAGCCCAGAACCAGAACTGCTGCGGCTTCAGTCAACCACTCCTAGCACAGAGCAGATTGGTGAGAATTGCCTGGATTGAGTCCTGATTCTGTGAGTGATCCAAAGGATGCACAGCCTAGTGTAGCAAAGGACCAGGTCTCCCTGAAGCTATACCTAACTGGCCCTGTCCGCATGGAACGCACTAATGTGGTGATGACTCCCAGAGCTTGACCAGCTCAGAAGGGAGGGTCCAGCCTGTCCTGCCCCTGCTTGTACTTCAGTGGTCATCATCAGACTGGGGAGGGCAGCAATCCCTAGCCAGCACACTTCAGAGTAATCGTGGCCAATACAGGAAGTGCTGGGGACCCACCTTGTCCACTTGTCTGGAGGAAACCAGAAACATGACAAAAGAAAGAAACAAAAGGAAATTTCCAGACCTCAGCACAAGCACTACTGGCCCAGAGGAGGTAAACACAGAAGAGATCAGGGATTGCTCCTCTGTGGTTTTGGAAAAAGCAGCATCTAACATAAAGAATTATCTTCATGATATTATAAAAGAACTAAAAACAGAAATTCTAATACAAGTAAAGAAAGATATAAGAAAAATAATAAAAGAAATGTTAAGCACCTCTCAAGAAGACACAGATCGAAGAATGGAGGACAGAGGAAAAGGAGAGAAACCTTCAATGAAGAATATAAAAAAAATCTAGAATACTGAAGCAGATTCAAAGAGACTGCCAGGAAATTAATAACTCCATTGAAAGCTGGAAAAACTGCTTGAAATAAACTAAAGATAGACTATCAAATCTTGAAGACAGGTTTGCAGTTTGTGATCACGAAAGGAAAGATCTCTTAAAAATAACGAGGAACCAGGAAGTAACAATACAAAGACCAGAAGATGACAAAAGGATCTATAACTTAAGAATAAAAGATGTGAGTGAAGGAACAGGGATAAACACAAATAAAATACAAAGGCTATTTACAGAAATAATTAAAGAAAACTTCCCAAGCATAGGAAAAGGAGATGTTATCCAGATATATGAGGCATACAGAACTCCAGCCAGCTAAAACCAAGATAGATCTACACCCAGACATATAATAATCAAGATCCCAGAAATTCAACACAAGAACAGAACATTAAAAGCTGTCAGAGAAAAGAAAAAACCACCTATAAAGGAAAACCCATTGGAATCACGAGAAACTTCTTGACACAAACCATCAAATCAAGAAGAGCTTGGAGCAAAGTATTCCAAGCTCTGAAGGAAAATAACCTCCAACCAGACTGATGTACCCTGAAAAACTACCTCTCAAAATTAATGGAGAAACAAGATGCTTCCATGATGAAGAGGAACTGGGGGAGTTCGTGATCACTAACCCAACCCTACAAAAAATACTGAAAGACATTCTAGAGAGAGAGAGAAAAAAAGACCATGGTTTCAGGAACAGCAGCAGAGGGGGCTCACTGAACGGGGCAGACAGTGGGATGAAGGGGAAAAGTGGACAACCAACAGCAGAAAAATAGCATAGCAGAGATGAGGAGAGAAGGTTGGCCATAATCACTAACATAGATGGCCTTGATACACTAACAAAAAGAAACAGGCAGAGTAGATCAGGAGATAGGGCCCATCAAGATGCTCTATATAAGAAATATAATTAACCTGAAAGAGGGTTTATGGACTGAAAGTCAAAGATGAGAAAATAATGCTCTATGTGACAGGGAACCAGAAAAAAGTGGGGGAAGCTCATCCTCCAGCTGCAGATTGGTTGGAAAGACATAACACTTTTATACAATGGAGAACTACTCAGCTATAAGGAAGGAAAACCTTGAGGCTCTTGTGGGTAAATGGATACAACCTGAGATCATGCTCAGGGGTAAAAAGTTTCAGAACCACTGAGGCAAATAGCGGGTTGCCTCCCTAATCTAAAAACTAAAGAATTAGTGGGATACAAAATGTACAATGCACCCTGTGAAACTGAAAGGGGAGGAATTGTCTAAATAGGGAAGGCAGAGGACATTGGCAATCTTGTATCATGATTTGAAACCCATATTGCTTTCATCACTCTGTTTATTTTGATTATATTCTGTTCCAGTTTGTCTACTTGTACTAGATTTGATGGCATGGACTGCTATTCCAAAGGTAGCAGGATATACTACAGTAACCATTTCTAATTTCCTGTTAACTTAATCTGAAACCCTGTATTGCTTTCACTGCTTTGATTTGATTGATTTTATTTGAATCTGTCTTGTTCGATCACCATCTTGTCTTGACTGATTATACTTGAATCTGTTATGTTTGATAGTATCAAGTCTGAAAGTGTAGGCAACTACTCTGAAGACTATTAGATTCACTATGATTCCTATTCTGGTTTGACTATTATCCTCTTTTGAAGTCCTATAATGTCTCCAATGTTTTGTTTTTATTGATTTTGTTCTGCACTGCTATATTCAATTTTATTGTGCCTGATGATATGGGCAATTCTGTTGAAGATAACAACAGACATCATGGTAAGTAACCATTGTAGATCACCTTGTATTGTTGTTTTAAATTGTGTACTATGTCCATCCTTTTGTTTTGAATGATCCCATTTTGTTGTTTGCTCTTTTTTTTCTCATTTGATTTTATTATTTTCAAAAAAAATAATAAAGAGAGTTTGTCTTTCATTATGGCTTCATTACCTTAAGCAGAAAAATGGGGCCCCTCTTTAGTAAAGTGAGATCCCATTTGTTGATTTTTTGTAATATTTCCTTTGCAGTCTAGGTTTTGTTCATGAATTCTCTGCCTACACCTATGTCTGAGATTTCTACCTACTTTGTCTTCCAGTAGATTTAGTATTTCTGTTCTAGTATTTAGATATTTCATCCATTTTGACTTTAGTTTAGTGCATGGTGATAGACATGGCCTAGTTTCAGTCTTCAGCATGTGGAGAGCCAGTTTTTCCAGCACCATTTATTGAAGAGTCTATCCTTCTCCCAGTGAGCATGTTTGGTTCCTTTGTCAAAGATAAGGTGGTTGAGTGTTCTTGAGGTTGTGCTTGCATCTTCTATTGTGTTGCACTAAGCCTCAGGTATGCTTTTTTATTTGCTGATGCCATGTTGTTTTTATCACAGTAGCTTTTTAGTATAATTTCAGGTCTGGGATTGGGATGGGCTTTGATTTGTCTTTGCTGCCCAGAATTGCCTTTGCTATTTGAGTTCTTTTATGATTCCAAATGAATTTTAGAAATGTTTTCCCTAGATCTGAGAGGTATACTAATGGTATTTTGATTGGATTTATTTTTTACTTCTGCTGCTATTATTTCAGAGAGTTACATTTGTTGGCTTCTGATTTCTCCTATCTCTTGTGTTCTAGACTTGTCCTTGGTGTCCTGGGCTTTTGGGATTGCATATTGCTGTTTCACCTTGTCATTTTCTATTTTATTTTTTTTTCCATGTTGATTCTTGTAGATTTCTTATGTTAAATAGCCTTATCCTGGTGAGATTTTCCTAGGTGGTGTCCGTTCCTCTGGATATCTTCTAGATGTACATGGTTGTTAGTCTTTGTGCTTAGCCCTAGAACCTGCATTCCCAACATATTAAGACCGAATAGTGGTTTTCTATTTGACCGACATAGGGATGTTTGGTACTGGGTTACACTGATGCATTATTTCGGCCCTTTACAATCACAGTGTTATCACTCCTCTCATCAGATGCATCATTCCAGGTTGGTGGAGGAAGGAAAGAGCCAGAATTCACTACTCTTACCAGCCACACCATTCAAGGTGGATGGAGGATGGGAGGAGCCAAAGTCAGATTCTTCAGGCCTGCACTGCTGTCCCAGGGCGATGGAAGAGAGAAGAGTGCTAACTCCCACACTTCTCACCAGCACTGCTGTCTCAGGGCTTCTTTATATATTCCTGGTTCAACTTTGGTAAAATATAGGTGTCTAAGAATTTATTCATGTTTTTCAAGATTCTCCAGTTTATTGAAATATGAATTATCCAAATAATGTGTTATAATCCTCTGGATTTCTGCCATGTTCATTTAGATTTTACATTTTTTAATCTTTCAATCATCTCTTTGATTCATTGATTGTGTATATTGTTGTAGCCTTAATTTCATTAATTTCTGCTCTGATATTTATAATTTCTTTTCTTCTACTTCCTTTGGGTTTGTTTTGCTGGACTCGGGGTGTAACCAGGATCAAGAGACTGGCCTCTTTTTCTAAACACCTCAAATGATGCAATTATCTGCTGGACTTAAGTTAGATGCCTGTATATTTGGATTTTGTTTGGTTTCCATTTCTGAGCACATGTGTTGCTTGGTGCATGCAATCAGAGAATCTTATGAGCACTGCTGCCTCCTGTCAGGCAGGATGACTGTGTCCACTTTCTCCATAGGGAAGTTTTATTTATGGTTTCTACAGATTGTCACCATTTCTGCCTGATACTTTGGAATAGTAAATTATTCCAGGGAACTGTTTTTTTTTTTAATTCCATTCAGTTATCTAGGTATGAATCAGTTCATTCAAGGTGATATTTCATTTCTCTCATTTCCTCTGCCCCTCCTCCTCTTCTTGCCAGTTCCTGCACAATATCCAGTGCTCCATAAATGGAGCACTGCTGTGATGGAGATCAGAAATCACTTTCCCACTCATTATCCTCACTGGGACCACAGAAAATTTACCAGCTTATCCAATGCTGGCAAAAAAAAAAGAAAAAAGAAAAGAAAACCAGGGAGAGAGAGAGAGAGAGAGAGGAATAAATTTACCAACTCTGCTTTTTAAAGCCATACAAAAGAGCCCTGTTTGTAACTCAGGTCAAGAAAATGTGTAAATAAAATAATATAATCACCAATATTCCACTAATTTCCTTTTTTTGTTTTAAATTTTATTGTGTAAAGAAGATATAACATAGAAGAAACTAAAATAGAACCTTACGATGTAATTAGAAAATCATTTGCTTTGCATTTGCTAGTTCTGGTGTTCTATAATACAATGTACTAGCATTTTTGTGTTCTTTATTTCTACTCTCTTAAATTTGATTTTCTGAGTAATATTTAGTTTAAAGCACTGTGAAGGAGCACAGTATTCATAGAAACAAAATTGCTAACTAAACAATGTATCAAAGCTCAAGTTAGATTTTTAAAAATTTTATGTTTTTACTGCTCCTGAAAAATATTAGATAACCTAGAAAAGTGTACCTCCAAAACCCTAGAAAAGTGTAGGGGCCTGTGTTTTTCTTAATCAACAAATATTTATGTGGCAAATAGAATGCCTTTGGCCAAGAACTTCCATGTTTACTTGATTCCTGATGAAAATTTAAATAGCTGATTAAACTCCTTAAACACATGATTTATAATGGATGCCACTATCATTTTGCAGAGTAATTTAATGCATATTTAGTGCAATTATTATGTGATCTCTTTTTATAAGGGAAGCCAGCTGTGATTCTGCAAGAGCAAGATAGAGCAATTTGAACAAGGGCAGCAGTTTGCTGAGATCTGGGTGAAATAGGTCTCCTGAGTCTCACTTTACTTGGGACATGAAATTGTGCCTTTCATGTCTGAAGTAAAGTGTTACTACACATTGTGTACGTGTTTAGTGAAGTGAATAAACAAATGTAATATCCAGTACTGAACAACACTCTATTTTGAAGTTCTTATCACTCATTAGATAAGCAGATTTAAATGAGCATATTCATATGGTACATCCCTTCCCTGACCATGGAAGAATAAGAGAATTAAAGACAGGAAGACGTCAGAGTCAACTTTTATTATGTGCTCAAGTACACACTCACACACACAGTCACACACATACGTAGCAAATAAAGACTAATGGAGGTCAATCTTCTTTCAATTATGCAAATAAAGCAAACACTTAAAATCTGTCGAACCAAAATTATTCATAATTTCCAAAGAGGCCCCTGGCCTCTCCTGAGTATGAATTTTAAAATAATTATTATGATGACCTCTCAATTCATGTTCTTCTAAGACAGTGCAATATTTTTTGAGAGATCCCATTATATAAGTTTTTGCAAAAGAAGCCATAGCAATCATGGTATTTTACAAAGAAAGGAAGGTAGTAATAAACTAAGAAACAGATTTTCCAATGGCAACACTGTGGTTTGTGTCTAGATGGCCCCTAAAGCCTCACATGATCAAAAGCTTTTTCAGAGATGACTGAATCGAGAGTGTGTGATGATAGGATTAAGGGTGTGTGGCTACTAAAGGGCACAGTTCTGGCCAGGATTAAGGCTTTGAGTGCTACAACCACCCTGCATGAGGAGCCTCCGTACAGTGTAAGGGGCAGAAAGAGTCTTCTCTCTCCCTAGTTGCTTTTCCTATCTTGTGGGTGCCTGAACTGTTCTCTGTGATGATCTGCCAAACTACCCTGCCTTGGAGCCAGTTGATTTTGCAGAAAACTCTATAAACTGTGAGCCAGATAAATCTTCCCTCCTTTAGCTTTGAGTTTGGGATACTTTCTCTCAGCAACGAGAAAAATAACTAAGATAGAGTTAAAATGAATCTAATCAATGTAGTTCTGTAATTTATTTCCTATTGTCTCACTAGCATATTGTGATTTTATACATCTTTACAAGGAGACAATAGACTTTTTTAGTTATTGTTTGCATGTTTTCTTTCTTTGCTTTTCATAAAATATTATTGTGTTTTCAGTGCATTTTGGTACCATTTATTCACAGTACGTGTTAACAGAAGCAGCTTCCTGTAACTTCCTGAAATTTTATTCACACTATTATCCTTTGCTGGAAACATAATAAATACATTGGTCCTTTGAATCTTATTTAAATTGACATGTTTAGACTGCTAACTAAAAATTTGTCAAATCTTGTCTCTTTTTAAATAAAATCAAAAATCAGCTATAGAAATTGAAAATAATTGATTAAAACTAGTATATAAAATAGCATTCTTTATACAAGAAATATGAATATTTTTATCTAAAGGGAATGTAATAAAGGTACCATGTGGTAGCTTTAGAATTAAGGGAATTCACTTGGAAACCCTGGTGGTTTCCAAGGAAAGAAACAGCTGAGGATAAGGGATCTCTCTCTCTCTCTCTCTCTCTCTCTCTCTCTCTCTCTCTATCTCTCTCTTTCTTTCTCTTTGTGTTATTTGTGATTTAGCTCAAGAAATAATGAATGTTAGGCAGTTACTCTGGCACTGAACCACAGTGCCCTTTTTAATTTCTGAAACAAGACCTTTCTAAATTACCCTTCCTGGGCTGGGAATTTACCTCAGTGACATAAGCACCTGCCTGGCAAGTGTGAGGTCCTGAGTTTGATCCCTAGTACAAAAACAAAACAAAACAAAACAAAACAAAACAAAAAAACTACTTCCTAAAGGAAAATAGGGGAGGGAACTGGCTTTCTGAGTGAACTAAATTACCCAGCCTGGCTTTAAACTTGGGATTCTCCTGCCTCAGCTTCAAATTAATTAGCTAAGATTGCAGACATACACTCGAGCTTTTGCCTTTTAAAAAATTATCTATCTACCCATCCATTTATTTATTTGCCTTTTTAAAATGAGAGATTAACAAAAAAGACTTTTTCTGAGTGAATGTATCTTAATCTAAAGAATTCATTAAGGCCTATGGACTCTTCAGAGGAAGCGACCACTAGTTATTTGGACTCTTGTGAACTCACACTCACATTCCCAATGTAGTACCTAAAACCAACCAGTAACCATGAGGAGCTAAGGGGACAGTGGTTATGATTTGTACCTGGATGTCCCCTCAAAGTCTCATGCACTTTTAGATGGGGCTTTTTCTGAGGCAGCTGAATCTAGAGTTTGTGACTGATTTTTGCTGCAATGCTGGGATTAAGGGTAAGTGATTACTGAATCAGTTTACCCATTGGATTGGCACCGCCATGGTCCCAGAAGTGTAAGAAACAATGAGCAGAACGAGACTTATTTACCCCCTTTTATATTGTTGCTTTTGCTGTTTTCTGCTGCAATGAACTATGGCCTCTCTGCCTTGCCACCCTGCCTTGGAGTCAGCGGACTGTGAACTAAAATCTCTAAGAGCTGCAAGCAAATAAACCTTTCCTCCCTTAATTTTGGGAGTCAGGTATTTTTTTTTTTTTAGCAATGAGAGAAAAGTAACCAAGACAATACCAGTCCAGTGGTTCATTCATCATCATTTCTAATTAAATTTTCCAGTATGTTCCAATTTCATATATAAACTTGCATTCTACATCCAATAATTGATTGTGACTTTTTTCAGTAAATGTTTTTTTATGCATTTCAACAAGATCTGAAAGAAAAAGCAAAACATTCTTTCAATAATTCTTAAAAAAGCTGAGCTCTAAGGAAAAGAAATGTAGGAGTGGTGAGCAAAATGAAGGGACAGTCTTAAATACCTGTCTGCCAAAGAAATCAGTAAAACTGAGCCATTTTTCATGCTATTGCTCAAAGTACACCAACTTTAACTATCTTATCAACACTGACAGGTGGCGAGTGTAAAGCTGCCTTCTTAAAAGCACTGAGGTAATAAGCTGATGCAACCATTGCCAGCTCCTTATTTTCTACAAAATAATACACACTTTAAAAATCAGTGTAACACCTAAACTTCAGACACACCCTCTATCAGAAGCCAAGAATCGTATTAAACTATCTGGGAGTCGAAATCTGTGATTTTGTTTTATAAGCCATTGCTTCATCTTCTGACTCAAGAATACCTTGTACAGTTGCCTTGAGCTATGAATGTAGGGGATGTAAAACAACTCTGTAACCTGTAAGATGGTCATCACCCAGGAGAAAGCTGCAGTTTAGCTGAGAGGGCTACCTCTTGAATTTTCCTACGATTGCATGAAGGCTCACCCCATCTTCTGGGTGGCCAAGAAGTAGACCTCAGTAGAAGAATTTTGTATGACAAGTGAAGTTCAGTGGCCAACTTGGTCAGTTCAACTGAGTTTGCTAATTTTTAATACATTTAATAAAGAGTTTTTGTAGTTATAAGAAAGTGGAATAACAGATTGTTCTGAGTTCCCTTGAGTGAGATTCAGCTCCTGAGCTGTTTGTATTCTTTTCTCAATTGAGTGACTTCCACAACCTATGTTGTGTTTCTACTGTTAACCCTGTTCCTATGTTTTCTGGCAAACAGGGTTAGCTTTTAAAGGGTGTATAGGTAATTGTGCATGACTTTGCATAATTCTAAGAGAAAATTATCACCCTACACCTTGGGATTCAAGTTCAGAGCAGCACGTGGGATATTTAAGACAATGGTCAAGGAAACAAAGAAGATCAAGTACTTAGAGACTGGAGGAAATCTAACATCACTGCGGACATCACATAAATAGTGCAGCTGAGGAGGACCCACTTACAAATACATGGCTAGTAAATGAAAGAAAGGACATTTGGAAGCACATCACAATGTCAAGGATTTAGAGAACAGGGATTACTTATCTGAGTTTTTCAAAGCAGCACTAAGAAATCTACATATCATAACCTCATAGAGAAATGACCTTATTTGAGTTCTTACTTTGAAGAACATACCCTCAACATGCTGAAACGCTACTCGTGTTATTTTTAAAGACTGCCCCAAAATAAAAACAGGCTTAAAGTATGTACCATGACTAATGTAGATCTACCTCTTTACAATATAATGCTAAAGTATTTAGTGTATTATAGAACAAATTTAAACTAACACAAGGATTGATACAAAGTATTTTTAAATACCCTTTGTTTATAAATGGAACAAATTTTTTCCTTTTTCTCAATATCATTTATAATAAATGTGGTAGATGATGCTTCACATCTTTAAAATTTTTACTTAAGCTTTGTGATTCAGGTATTTGAATGTCTGATTTTATATCTGGTTTGTTTCAATGCTTAGTTTTAATTGCTTTTCTTATTGAAAAACTATCTCAAAACATACAGTTTTATATAGAAACTTTAGCTATGCATACTAAATCATGAATCCTATTTTTCAGTTATACTATAGTTTTGTTGAAATTCACATAGTAAATTTCCATCTTCCCAGCAATGATATCAGTTATTCTCATAAACAGAGAAGAAAGTGGTAATTTATGATTTTTTTGAATGAATGGGTTCACAATTTACTGAATAACTTCATTTGAAAGATTTTTAACAGGTAAGAGTACTAATTTGCCCATTTAGTAAGTATATGAGGTTTCATATATATAAGAATCTTTATAAGTATCACATTGTTTTTGGAAATAAAATTACATAACAATGAGAACTTTCCCCAATATCCATTTTTGAAGTGCTCTCTGTATAGTGAGATTTTATAAATATAGCATTTATTGTGTAAGAAGGACATACTAGTTTCTGCTACGTAGCATCTGGTTAGAAGTAATTTCCTTCACAAAAAAGCTTAACAAATTTAAAATATTTATTTTTTCATAAAATAAAAATATATTCTTTTAAATTCTAGCAACTCTTTTATCCACAAGATCAATGGCAAAACTCATGTGGGACAGATTTACAAAAATATTCCCCATTCATTAAAAAGTATAAAGCACAGAAAATATTCTAGGTCTTGCTGTTATGAAAATAATCTAGTAGCAATAAATGTATGTAAACTGTACTTCTGTTACGAGACACTAGAATCACGTGAGTGAGATCAGTACTGTCATCCACACCCCCACACAGGATGTGGGTTTCTCTGCTGGGATGACTTTAGACTTAGTCGCTTTACTGTCGAAAATACAGTGAGTGTGTAAATCAGTGTTAGTCACATTGATTAATGCAAAGTTATCTTTCTGTATGAAAAGTGTAAACACAAACTATAATGATTCACAGGGTCTTTGCAGTGAGACATGGGAGATACTAACCTCCACATTCTCCCATGTGGTGTGAGTGTGACAATATAATGACAGAAAAGATCCACTTCATGAGAACCTTGGGGTCAGCAGACATGGGCCATAAATACTTAGTGTCGACACAAGGACCAAATTGTACTCCTAAGTTTGACAGGAATGTCATGTTACATCTTCCCCAGGAAAAGAAGTAAAAAGGGAGACAGTATGTGCAGCCTCCAAACAGTTTTCACTGTTATTCTTTCAATTTGAAAGAATAATGGGACAAAACCTTTCCTTTTTGTGCCAATTTGCCTTGCGTTTTTCAGCAGTTAACTCATCCAGGCTCCTGAGACCTTATGTTCTCCTCTGCTGCCATGGTTAATGAATGTGTTTCACAGAAGGTGAAATATTCTAAATGTGAAGATGGGTCAAGCGGAAGGGATGGCAAAGTTCCCTTGTAGCCTCTGGACTTCAATTCCGGAAACTAGGGGGAAAATAGCATTTATGGCTAACTACCTGATGGGCTGAGGGAGGAAGGGAATACATCCAAACTGAGATAATCTGAAAGCAATTAGTTTCAATCTACAGCTTGGGTGGATACAACTATTCCACCCACAGCCAGCTGTGTGTAGAGAAAACCTAGTCCCTACATTGGGTGGCACCTGGTCTGCATAGACAGTTTGAGGGTTGGGCTATTTATGGCCATTTCAAAGCTCTCTGAGCACAACATGCAATTTAATCAGCACTTTCCCAGACTGCCTGCCTTCTCTTTATTCCTGTGACGTATTACAAAGCATTTGTAGACCCAGAGAAATTCTCATTAACCCTGTTTGGGTCCTATTGACCTAACCCAAAATATGGTTCCTTTTCCCCCAACATAGGGGAACCCCATTTAGAAATAAAATGAAGCAAAAAAGAAAAGATATCCTTTTCTTAAACATGATGGTTGTGGGGGGGAGCTTGTTGTTCTACAAGCCCCAAACCCTCACTCTTATAGAATTTCTTATGAAAATGTCTTTCAATCCAGTGTTGGGAATAAATCCTATATGAAATAAACAACATAACTCATAGCAAGATGTTTCATAGGTCTCTTGCCTCTGCTAAAAGTCAGAATTCTTGTCATGTGTCCCTTTATAAAATGCTCTGAAATAACCTATCTTATTATACGTCTGATACTCGGTATGCTATATATCTGGAAGTCATATATTATGTAATAGATATGAAAATCAACTTCAGATACAGTTCTGAATCAATTTTATTTCTTCTAAAGCTGCTACCCTTATTTTTCCATTATGCTGTGCGATGAACAGTCAGTTTCATTTTATCACCAAATTGTAACCTGGTTTCCTTCTCATTCCTTCTGGAGAGGCACCCTGGAAGACCATCAGCTGAGATCCAATTCATCTTCAAGCCATGAAACCCTTGACATTAATACCCCGTTCTAGAAATCGCCTCTACCGATTTCAAGTGTGACATCTTATTTCTCTTTGAGTGCACTGAGCAGTTTATGCCTCTAACCCCTCAGCCTGGAATACCCTACCTAACAGATGAATGGTTTCTTAATAAAGCCCACTACAAACGAGCAGCTTCTTCACATCTCTGAAGTCTTCGTGAGTTTCTTATGAATTTAATCTCATCTTCTTTTCACTCCTAACACTCCTTTCCGTACACACACACATACACCTAGTTGGGAGGCAGCCACTTCCAGCAGGGCTTTTAGATGGTTTTGCCTGGTGTTATCTGTCAGTTTGCATTGCAAAGGGAGTTTAAATTTCCCGAACTCTACCACATGGACAATAGTCAATGTTTAATCAAAGAATTAAAGAACGATTGGAAACTTTGGGCTGACTTGCAATAGGAAAATATGAAGAGAGATAACGTTTTATAAAATTATAAATTTTATAAAGTTCTAAAATAAAGATAAAATACTATTATAAAAACATCAATGTATCATAAATAACAAATGTTAACATTTTATTATTATTATTTTTAAGTGAAGGAAGCATTTGTGATATAGTGATAGTCTTTTTTTTTGCTTTTTTATTTTTAAAAAGCATAAAATTAAACAACAAAATAGAACAAAACAGATCACAAGATAACAGTGTAAGAGACATAGATTTCAAAGCAAGACAACCAGAGATCTTCACTGTCTATGATATTGTCTCTTTTTTTTCCCAAATAGTTGTCCATATCTTCATGTACAATGAATTCATACAAAATAAAATTGTATAGAACTGATCAGGGCAGGATGATGAAGGCATTTAGGGCTTCAAGATCAGACAATAGGGAAGTCAACAATGGCTGCCATAATGTCTCTCGTTCTCTTCAAAAAAGTTGTCCATCACATACGTTGAAATTAAACAATACAAAACAGACTACAATCACTCTGAACAAAGAATAATAGTATTTCTGGATTTCACATCATGATGTTACTGAATCAGCACTGGGTGCCTCAGTGTCTCTTTTTCTTCAAAGTAGCTGTTCATTTCATCGTGCATTATATTATTGATTCTCATAAACTGTTTTTAGGTACTATGCATGCATGAGTCTCTCCATGTATACCTATCCTTTCTGTATTAGAGGGAAAAACAGAACAAACCAAGACAAAACAAAATAAATTCCTAGAAAAACACGAAATGAAAGACATAAACAACAATACCAAAGAGCCCAGAACACTGACTAGACAAGGTGGTATGAGCATAACTAGGGTTGTTATTTTACCTAATGATCTTTAAGAGTTCCTCAGATCACCATACAATCATATTCACCATTGTTCCAATCCTATGAGTGTTAACTATTTTGTTCCAAGAACTTACAGAGTTTCTAGCATAATCATCTTAGCTATCATATCTGTGTTTATATAAATTTTTAGCCATTTTTTCTTTTTCCCTTCCTTTTTCTTTTTCCTCATTTTCCCTGAAATATTACTTTTCCCCTTCAAGCAGATTCTTATCCTTTTATTGTAATTATTGAGTTTTTTGTATCTTATGTACTCTTACCATTTCTTATGCTAGGGAGACTATATGGTATTTACACACGTAAATTTGATTTATTTCACTTATGAGTATGGTCTCAAGTTGCATCCATTTACTTATAAATATCTCAATGTGATCATTCTTTATAGCAAAGTAGTACTCTATTGTATAAAAGTACCACATCTTTTTTATCCATTCCTTAGTTGATGGGCATTTAGGTTGTTTCCAAGATCTGGATATTACAAATTATGCTGCTTTAAACATGGGTGCATATATATGACTGTGGTATGATGTTTTCAGTTCTTCTGGAAATATGCCCAGAAATGGGATAGCTGGGTCAAATGGGGTCTCCAATCCCAGCTTTTTGAGGAACCTCCAGACTGACCTCCACAGTGGTTGCACCAGTCTACACTCCCACCAACAGTGCAGAAGAATTCCTTTTTCCCCACAACCTCTCCAGCATTTGTTGTTGGTAGTTTTCTTTATCCTGGCCATTCTTTCTGGAGTGAGATGGAATCTCAGTGTGGTTTTAATTTGCATTTCTTTAATGACCAATGATGTTGAACATTTTTTCATGTATTTATTTGCCCTTTGTATTTCTTCATCTGAGAACTGTGTGTTCATCTTGGATTCCCATTTTTGGAATGGGTCTTTAAGGATTTTGGGGATCTGATTTTTTAAAATTCTTTATATATCCTAGAAAGAAGTCCTTTGCCTGAGGGACTGTTCACTAAAATTCTTTCCCAATTTGTGGGTTTTCTTTTGGCTATGCTGGAGATTTCTTTCAACATGCAAAAACTCTTTAATAGGACGTGATCCCAGTTATTGATTCTGTGAAGTATTTCACATGCAGTTTGATTCTTGTTCATGAATTCTCTACCTACCCTAATGTCTTCAAGATTTCTACGTACTTTGTCTTCTAACAAATTTAGTGTTTCTGTTTTAATATTTAGGTCTTTTATCTATTTAGACTTTAGTTTAATACATGGTGATAGACATGGGTCTAGTTTAGTTTTCGGCATATGGAGAGCCAATTTTTCCAGCACCTTTTATTTTATTTTATTTATTTTTAATTTTAAAGAGAAAGAAAAGCAAAACAGAATAAAGGGTAGCAACAAAACAGAATTCCAAAGGGAAAAAAAAGAAAAAAAACACTAAGAAATCACTAGTTGACAAATTACATACTGTCATCTTGGAAACAGTTGTTCAAGTTACAAAATTAATCATACAAAGCAGACATTCAAACAGTGAGACTACAAACAGTTCTGCTCAACAATCTAACAAAAACTTAGTAATATGGTCATCTATCTTACACACTTAAACATACATGCAGTTATATCCTTAAGAGCACTTTCTTTTCCTCTCTTTTTTACAATAGAAATTACACATTTTGGGTTTTATTACTCCTACATTTCTTATTACTTTGTACACGAGACACAGTGTGATATTTATGAATATGATTCTTATTTATTTCACTAATGAGGATAGTCTCAAGTTGTTTCCATTTACCTATGAAGGTCTCAAAATCATCCTTTTTATAGCTGAGTAATATTCCATTGCATAAAAATATCACATCTTTTTCATCCACTCTGTGGTTGATGGGCGTCTTGGTTGTTTCCAAGATTTAGCTATTACAAACTGTCCAGTACCATTTATTGAAGAGGCTGTCTTTCTTCCAGTGAACATGTTTGGCCCCTTTATCAAAGATAAGGTGGCTGAGTGTGTTTGTAGTTGTAGTTATATCTTCAAATCTATTCCATTGATCTTCAGGTCTGTTTTTATTCTAGTACCATGCTGATTTTATTACAGTAGCTTTGTAGTATAACTTCAAGTCAGGGATTATGATGCCTCCTGCCTTGCCTTTGTTGCTTAGAATTACCTTTGCTGTTCTAGGTGTCTTCTGGCTCCAAATGAATTTTAGGAGTTATTTCTCTAGATCTGTGAGGAATGCTAGTAGTATTTTGATTGGGATTGAATTAAATCTGTATAGCAATTTTGGGAGAATGGCCATTTTCAATGTTTGTTCTTCCTATCCATGAAAAAGGGATGTTTTTCCATTTTTTGAGGACCTCTTTGATTTTTTTCAGGGCATTATAATTTTCCCTTAATAGATCTTTTGCTTCTTTTGTTAGAATAATTCCTAAGTATTTCATTTTGTTGGAAGCTATTGTGAAGGGTGTGGCTTCTATTATTTCTCTCTCTGTAATTTTGTTGTTTGTGTATAGGAATGATATTGATTTTTGAGTGTTGACTTTGTATCCAGCTACATTATTGAATTTATTTTTTATACCTAGGAGTCTTTCAATGGACTTTTGGGGGTCTTCTATGTAGAGTATTATGTCATCTGCAAATAATGATAATTTAATTTCTTTTCCTATCCTTACTCATTTTGTTTCTCTCTTTTGTTTAATTGCTCTGGCTAGTATTTCCAGTAATATGTTAAATAGGAGTGGTGATAAGGGACAACCTTGTCTTGAGCCTGATTTTAAGGTAAAGGCTTTCAGTTTTGGGTCATTTATATGATGCTGGCTGTTGGTTTGTCATAGATGGCTTTTATCATATTGAAGTAAAGACCATCTATTCCAATTTTCTGTAAGGTTTTTATCATGAATAAGTGTTGGACCTTCTCAAAAGCTTTTTCTGCATCTATAGAAATGATCATGTGGTTCTTAATTTGGCTCTATTGATATGATGAATTACATTTACTGATTTGCATATGTTGAACCATCCCTGCATTCCTGGGATGAATCCCACTTGGTCATGGTGTATAATCTTCTTGATGATTTGTTGCATTTTGTTTGCCAAAATTTTATTAAGAATTTTTGCATCTATGTTCATTAGGGAGATTGGCCTGTTTTTCTCCTTTTTGGTTGGGTCTTTCTCAGGTTTTGGTATTAGAATAATGTTTGTTTCCAGGAATGAGTTAGGGAGAATGGTTTCCCTTTCAATTTCATTGAAGAGTTTGAGGAGTGTCAGCATTAAATCTTCTTTGAATTTCTTGTAGAATTCTGCAGTAAATTCATCTGGACCTGAGCTTTTCTTTGTTGGCAGAGATTTAATTACATTTTCAATTTCATTAATTTAAATTGGGTTATTCAGCAGTTTTACATCTTCTTGATCCAGCTTTGGTAATTCATATGTTTCTGGGAATCTGTGCATTTCTTCTGTGTTATCAAGCCTATGAGAGTAGAGATTTTCAAAATAGTTATTGATGATGTTCTGTATTTCCACAGGGTCTGTAGTGATTTTGCCTTTTTCATTCCTTATTGCATGAATATGAGTTTTTCTTTCCTTTTTAAAATAAGGTTGGCTAGAGGTCTGTCAATTTTATTTATTCTTTCAAAGAACCAACTTTTTGATTCATTGATTCTTTGTATTGTTTTCTTAGTCTCTATTGTATTGCTTTCTGCTCTGATCTTTATAATTTTCTCACTTCTTTTGGTTTTGGGCTTGACTTGCTCTGCTTTTTCTAGATGTTTGAGGTGTAGCATCAGGTTGTTTATTTGTGTTCATTCTGTATTCCTGATTTGGGAGTTCACTGCAATAAATTTTCCTCTGAGGACTGCTTTCATTGTGTCCCACAGGTTCTGGTAAGTTGTATTTGTATTTTCATTTGCCTGAAAATATTGTTTAATTTCTTCTTTAATTTCTTCTGTAACCCACTGATTGCTCTGGAGTGTATTATTTAATTTCCATGTGTTTGTGGGGTTTTTGTAGTTTCTTTCGTCATTAATTTCTAGTTTTATGGCACAATGATCTGATAACATGCATGGGATAATTTCAGTTCTTCTGCATTTACTTAAGCATGTTCTTTGGGCTAGTATATGGTCTATTTTAGAGAATGTCCCATGTACTGCTGAGAAGAATGTATATTCTGATATTGTTGGGTGGAACACTCTGTATACATCTACTAAGTCCATTTGTTCACAGGTGTGATTGAGTTCTGTTATTTCTTTGCTTATTTTCTGTCTAGTTGATCTGTCCCTTTGTGTCAATGGCATGTTAAGGTCTCCTGTTATCATTGTGTTATTGCTTATTTGATTTTTCATTTTTGTTAATATTTGTTTTGTGTAGCTGGGTGCTCTGGAATTTGGTGCATATATATTTAAGATGGTTATCTCTTCCTCTTGCAGTTTCCCCCTAACTAGTATGTAGTGACCTTCTTTATCTCTTTGGATCATTCTTGGTTTGAAGTTCACATTGTCTGCAAACAGAATAGCTACCCCCAATTTTGGGGGGCTTGCTGTTGCATGGAGTATTGTTTTCCATCCCTTGACTGTCAGTCTATGAGCTTCCTTTTGGGTTAGATGGGTTTCTTGTAGATAGCATATGGTTGGATGTTATTTCTTGATCCTTTCTGCCAGTCTGTTTCTTTTAACTTGTGAATTGAGGCCATTTACATTAATGGTTATAACTGACATATATTGGTTTACTTTTGACATGCTATCTTTCTGCTGTTGATTTTTTTACCTTCTTTTTTTATTTTTTTTATTTAAAGAGAAAAAAACAGGAAAAAGGTAGAAATATTACAGAATTTCAAGAAAAGAAGATAAACAGTAAGAAATCACTAGCTGATAAATTACATATTGTTCTTTTAGAAATAGTTATTCAAGTTACAAAATTAAAGCACACAAAGTGGATGCTCAAGCAGTGAGAGTGCAAACAGATCTACCTTTCTACTCTATTTGTTTGCCTTGCTTAGTGGTTTTTTCCTATGTCTGTCTAGAATGTCTTTCAGTATTCTTTGCAGGTTTGGTTTGTGGTCATGAAGTTCTTCAGCTGATCTTTGTCATGGAAGTATCTTATTTCTCCATCCATTTTGAAGGATAGTTTTGCAGAGTACATTGGTCTGGGTTGGAAGTCATTTTCCTTTAGGATCTGAAATACTTCACTCCATGCTCTTCTTGACTTCATTATTTATGTTGAGAAGTCTGCTGTAATTCTGATAGGCTTTTCCTTTATAGGTGATCTGTCTCTTCTCTCCAGCAGCTTTTAATATTATGTTCTTATGTTGGATTTCTGGGATGGTGATTATTATATGTCTGGGTGTAGTTTTATTTTGTATGGTTATTTGGGGTTCTATATGATTCATTGATCTGTATGTCAGTTTCCATTCTCTTGTTTGGAAAATTTTTAGCTATTATTTCTGTAAATAGCCTCTTGATATCATTTGTGTTGTCCCTTGTTTTTTCATTTATCTCTATTAATCTTATGTTGTTTTTCTTTGAAGCTGTCGAATTGTTATTTCCTGATTCCTTGTTATTTTTAAAAGATCTTTCCTTTCCTGTTCACTAGCTGCAATCATGTCTTCGAGGTCTGAAATTCTATCTTCACTTTCACTGAGGCAGTTTTGCCAACTTTCAATGGAGTTTTTGATATCCTGTATGTCTCTTTGAACCTGCTTTATGCATTCTGTTTGTTTCTTATATTCTTCATTCAGAGTTTCCATCTTTTTGCATTGTTCCTCTAATTTTTTATCTTCTTTAGATGTGTTCAGCATTTCTTTTATTACATTTATCATTTCTTCTTTTACCTGGGAGACTATTTCTGATTTGAGTTCTTTTATAGCTTCCTGGAGTTGTTTCTTTACTTCAGTTGATATCATTTCAGGCATTTCAGATGTATGGCTTATATTTCCTTCTGTGTCCATGTCTCCTAGGCTTTCTTGGGTTGGGCTGGAAGTTTGAGATTGTATTTTGCTCTTTCATTTTGTCATTTTCCTATACTTCTGGGTTTAGAGATGCTTCAGGGCTGCTTCTGTGCACTGAGAATAACCTGGCCCACTTGTGGCTCCTGGGGCAGAAAGCAGGCAACAACTAGCCACTTGGAGTTTGCGGGGCATGGACCAGTGAGGCCTGCAGAGACTCCTGTGAGACCTCCTGTGATTTCATATGCCAGTTGTGGTCTTACCTCCTGGGAGCGAAGTTCCACAGCTTCCCTGGGTACTGGGCTTCAACCTGTGCATGCTCTGGCCTGGGAAGTTATAGTCTTCTTATTATGCAATCCATAGTTGCATTTTTTTTCCTCTTTCTCACTGTAGGCAAACTCTTGTGTTCTATAATTTATCCCTATAAATTTATTTTTAAAACTTTTAATACATTAATCCACAAACTATTACTATATGTTCTGGATTTTAAAAGTTTGAATATATGATATTCTACAACTTTCTTTTTTCATTTAATATTATATTTTTGAGATTGTTCATATTAATGTATTTCATTCACTTTAACTGCTATGTACATCATTTTACAATTATACTATCATTTATTTAATCATTTTTCTCTTGATACATTTTAAAATTTTCCTGAGGTTTTGCTTTGTGAACAATGGTGCAATAAGTACAAGTGTCTGCTTATCACAAGAGCAAGTGCTCTCTGGAGTTTATGCATAGAAGAGTTTTCACTTCATGAATACCTGCATTTTCCATTTTACTTGATATTGTCTTGTTGATCCTAGGAATAGTATTTGAAGATGGAAACATTTTAATGATTTATGAATGTAAATGATGAAACAATTATTTCTATCATCACTGATGTTCTAATGCCATTGATCATAATCGGAAAAAAAGAGGTACATAAATTTAAGGAATCAATGATTCACTTATTGCCCTTCAATAATCAACACAGCCTAATTTGCAAACACAATAGCATTTAACAATTTTGTGATCTTTTCTAGCATACAAAGCTTTCCACACTAGCAGTTGGGCTGTCTTGATGAAAATCTCAAGCAGGCAAAAACTAAATGTTTTCTTTTTCTTTAAATCACTTAAAATTTGACTAATATTAAATACATACACACATACAATCTTTGTCATTTACCCTTGTCTTCAAAGACTTCATTTTGTTTCTTTGTACTACAAAACACTTAAGAAAATATCCATGGTTTATAGAACCAATAACTTTTGTCCTAGTCTTTGTGTGAATCTGTTAAAATGAAAGCAAAGTTCAAGGTATTTCAGGAACAACCTGTCACTTTGCACTGATTAACAAAAAAGCAGGTAATTAAGAATAGCAATTAGCAAGAACTATTGTTTTAATTAAATGGAATAACTAATTTCTGCAGGGCTTGGCTGAAACATGAACAACCACTTTTTAAACTACTGAACAGTTTGCAAGGTACAGATTTGGAATCACCAGCTCGTATTTCTTCCCAATTTTTCTCCAGGGTGGACAAACACAGTGTCCAAGTAGCGTGAGCACCAGTACTGAAAGTTACTCCATAGCAGCCCCTGGCGATGCCCCATCAATTGTAAGGAAATAAAAACCACTGGGGTCTTAGAGGAGTCCCTGCTTTGTGGAGAACTCTTCCCCACATTACTTGCTGTTTTAAGTCTATTTTATAAATGTATGGTTAGGCAAAACCAAGAAAAAGCCAACAATTGTGACCTTGGCCCAATCCCTCCCATGCCCTGCCTGCCTTTTCTCCTAGAGCTCTGTGTGAACACTGAGCAGATTTCACAGTCTCCTATTTGCTCCAGGGTGACCTTGTCTTTTGTCTGTTTGTCTTGCTTTCACAGTTTATTTACTTAAATACTAGCTTGGAGGCAACAGGGACTGAATTACACCAAAGCAAAGAAGTAACAATAGTCAAAGCCATTTGTGAATCAATCAGACTTTAGTGAAAACCAGAGCGATACTTACAAATTAGGGCTTCTGGGTAAAACCAGTTATCGCTGGACAGGAAACTACAGGTGGCTGGTCATAATCTACACAAAAACCAGAACACTAGACCCAAGTGACATGTGGTAATGGTGAGTGGCCTTACCAGCTGACTACATTTGCCTATGGTAACACCCAGGAACCCTTAGTAATGAAGATGCAGACATAATTTCCAGCTGCTTTAATTGTATGGTATTAAAATATACCCCTGCAGAGGTTCTGCAGAATTTCAGGCAGAATATATCCTTGAAGAAATTATAAGTCAGAGTTGGCCTCGATAACACAAATACATGATATTAGACATGTCACTATCTCCTTTATTGGAGAGAAAGTCTAGAGGAAGCCTAAAGGAAGACATTCCAAGAGAAACAGACACAAGACTGACTTTATCCCCTAAAAAAAAGAAAATCCTAGACAGAATAAATTGACTAGTGAAACTCAAGACATGGAGTCAGCTCTGATTGGCAGGGAGGACTCCTCTGCAGCTTTCCTGAGCCAGAGAGGCAGCCATGTGTTCTTGAGCACCCGGGTGCCAAGAAGTTGAAGTGAAGAAAACTGCACAGACAGCAGCTGTAGAAAACTTCAGAAGACCTATATCGACATGCATTTGCATACTATCAATGTATACATGAGCAAACTATCCAAATATGGCAGGTGAGGGCTGCTTCAGAGGGTACTGTTTCAGAGGATACTGTTTCAGGCTTCCATGTGGAATATTGGTTGCAACCAATTGCCACAGAGGAAAATCTAATAATATATTGGGCATCAGAGAAAAAAAAGAAAGGTCTTGCTCCAGTATCAGGATAAAATTAATCATTGGACTAAATGCCGTTGCTCTGGTCCTGCTTAGTAAATCTTAAGAATATGACCAAATGATCAAACTATTCCTTAATAACATCTGTTTCCCAAACCAATCTCAAAATCTAGCAACTAGACAAAAATAATCAGGTATCAAAGAAGTAGGAAAATATAATCATCAATCATGAAAAGAAAAAAAGGAAAAACTGACGAAGAATGACACAAACTATAAACTTCGTAGATAAAAACATCAAAATTTATTCTAATTTTAATATATGTTCAAGAAACTAGGGAAAAGTTGAAAAATGCATGGAAGATATAAAAAAAAGACCCAAAACAAATTTGTAGGGATATATCTTATAATATTTAATATTTAAAATGCACTTTCAGGTTGAAGGCAGATTGATGGACTAGGAGAGAAAATTAATGAATTCAGAGATAATAACAGAAATTCCCAAAATAAAATATACAGGAAAATAGATCAAATACTCAATGAACTTGCCAATGAATCATAGGACAACCTAAAATAGTCAAATATACACATAGTTGAAATCTCCCAAGCTGAGGCCAGAAAACATATTTTAACAAGTAATGATTGGAATGTCTCCAAATTTGTAAAACTATAAACTGTAATAACACTGAATATAAGAAATATGAAGAAAACTACATGTAGTCATACCATAGCCAGTAGTTTAAAATCAGTAATAAAAGTAAAGTCATAAAATATTGCAGGAAGTGGACAAATTATGTACAGAAGAACAAAGATAAAGATGTTAGTAGTTTTATTATCAGAAACTGTGAAAGTTAGAATACAATATAACAATACCTTTAAAGTAGCAAAATAAAAATGTCTATCAAAATGAGTATTTTATCCAACAAAAATATTTTTCAAAAAGTGACTTTTTCAGACATAAAAAAGCTGAAAGAATTCATCACCACCTAATCTACACTGTATGTTATTTTAAAAACCCCTTTAACAGATAGAAAACAAAAGAAACCTGGATTTACACAGAGGAATAAGGAGCAAAATAAGTGATAGACATACAATTAAATATAATTTTTCATGAATTGCATGAATTTCTTTAAAAGATAATTGACTAGCTGAGGTAAAAGCTGACATGGCACAGTGCTTGTTTAGCACCCATGAGGACTTAAGTTGGATCCCCAGTACTCGAAAAAAGAAAACCATGGTTAACTAGCTAAATAAAAATAACAATGTGTTTAAACAACAGTAATAATGATAATAATGATGTTTTATGATTGATTTTATACATAGGTAAATGTGTGTATATGTAAAACACATGAGTGCAAAAGTAGCAACATTAAGAAAGAAGAAATGAGCATATAATACTATAAGAGTCTTATACTGTGCAGAAGTAGTAAAACAGTCTTCTATATCTCATACTCCTGTATAATCTATGGGCTATCAAAAGAAAACAAGGCCTTCATTGTTTTTTGCTGGGATGTTTCTCAGGACTGTATTTTCACCAAGCAATACTGAGGGATAAAGCAATACCTTCCTTTCGGTATGAATGGCAATCTTGCTTATTGCTTGCCATGACATTGTGGGCAGTCAAGTTCAGTGTCCCCTGTTGTACAAACCACAGCCCGTGCTTGCATTTATCTGGTGACCATGTTGCCCCACAAGATTTGAAGGTAAAGGAAATCACCACAAACATGCTAATATTCATGATCCTTACAGTCCATGAGTCATAAAGTCCATCGCCTCTTTCAGCGTCTATGAAATACCAGCAGAGAGACTTATTCTTCACTATCTTATCAGTAGGATAAAGCAAAACCCAAGACATGGCAAAGAATTCTAGGAATTGATTGTAATATGTTAAAATGTATACAATAAACCTTACCACAAACACTAACTACAAAAAATTATCATTAACAAGGTAACAAAGGAAATCATTTTGAAATGGCCTAAACTGGGCTCTATCGCATGCACCTGTAATATCTGCCTCTCAGGGGTCTGAGTGAGGAAGGTCTCAAGTTCCAGACTAGCTTGGGAAATACCGTGAGACCTCCTCTCGAAAACAACAGTAAAATATATGTAAGATGGCAGAAAAAAGGAAAAGGAACAAAGAAATGAGAAGCAATTAGTGATCAAATACAAAATAGCAAAATAAAACATACCCATAATCAATATTCTTTTTAAAAATGTAAATAGTCTTACCAAACCAACTTAAAGTTGGAACCTCTGAAATAGGGTAAAATTAAAAGGCCCAGTTACAAAAAATATGTTTAAATGTAATGATATAAATGAGTTAATAGTAAAAAGGTAGAGAAAAATAAGTCTGAAGTTGTTTGAAATGTTTAGATTAATACCAGATTAAGTAGATTTCAGACTAATGAACATTACAAAAATAGTCATTTCATGACAATAGATATTTCAGTTCATCATGAAAAATTACAATACTAAATGTTTATGAACCAAATAATAGATGTTTGATATGCAAGAAGAAAGAAGTTATAAAATGATAAGTAAAGTAATAGTGTTATCTCTTCCTCAATAATTAGCTGAACACATGGAAGAAAATCAATAAAGATACAGAAATCTTGAAAAATGCTTTTAGCCAACATGTAATTGACATTTATAGGATATTCCAATCCACAGCAGATTAAATATACTTTTAAGTGTATGCAGAACATTTACCAAGGTAGACTTTTTTCTTGCTAAATACGTAAGGCCTTAAAATAAGACAAAATCATGATGAAAGTTGCAATTACTAAGCGAGGTCATGCAGGAATTAACACTCAAGTACATTCTCTATGACAGCCCTCAGTAATAGGGTACATAGGGTTGTCCCACATTTAGGATTAACAGCACCTACTGACACCCACAGATGAAATTATGGTCCCTCTCTAAAAGGATTTGATGCAGTGTTATTTGGATAGCTGACTGCCATTGGGGCAATGGCTATAAATTTCTGTTCATGCTGAACCCTTCCTGGAGAAGAGCAAATTGTAATCCTTGCTCTGCCCTAGACCAGGAACCTCCTTTTCCCAACTTAGTCCAAAAGTTGGCAGCAATAACAACACATTCTAATTTTATTTAGAGGTCTGTATTCTCCATGAAGAATCATCTGAGATAAAGAAAAAAACAGATCTTTAGTTTCATCTCTGAAAGTAATGAACTTTGCCTTTGACAGGTAAAACTCCTACTCTTTCATTTTTAACAGGAAGAAAATGCTGGGTTTAATAGATGTAAACTAACTTAGCAAAGTGTCATATCAGAGATGGTATAGAAACAGGAAATATTACAAATTTAAACCTCATACTTTCACCACAACCTGATGTCATCAGGTTATAAAATATGTAAAATATCGCCAGCTTACTATACCAGGAAGACAATCATTTAATTGGCAAAATTAAATGATTGTCAGAAGGAAATGAACAAATACAAAGACAAGTTAAACAATACAATTTTTTTTGGAATGCCAAAGTCTGAAACATCATTCTTCTCATGCTGAAGGAATTTTAATATACCATGACAACTGCCTGATTGTAGTAATCTATATACAAAATACATGCTTTTATGCATAATCTGTTTTTCTTTCCAGGAAAAAAAGTCAATTAAATTACTTGCCTATTTAATAGACAGTACTTTCACATCTCCTTTACTGATTCTTGGTGACCCAAAGAGAAAAAATTTGTCCAGATCATCTCATGGGTAGAAAAAGACTAGGTCCCAGTGAGGAAGGAGTTTCAAAGCAAAAGGGTTTATTGAAAGTTAGATAGGATAACACACAAGTCCAGATAGCACTAGTGTGTAAGCCAGGAATTCCTTTGTTCTGGCTTCTTTTCCCATACTTCCTATTTTTGGTGTTCTATACTCCCCTCCTGCATATTTATGATTTATCTCTGCTTTTAATTTTGAATTGTGTGTGCATTTTCCCATCATTTATCAGTTATTAATGGTACACATGAGATACAACGCATAAGGATAAGGCCTTATGCATATCATAATGAGGATAGATCAACCTAAGGACAGTCAAGAGCAGTCAGAGAGCATGCAGTGCTAGGTGGAAAGTCCTGAGGCCTACTTTGTGGCTAGTTTGTGGTCACTTCTCCACCTAGGGTCCCCTTTCAATTAGTTGTGGCCCTCTCATGGTCTTGTCCATTTCCCATTATCAGAAAAAAACAACTGACACAGTTCAGCTGTGTTCATCCACCCAGAGAAAAAAACAGCTTGTACCAGTTCAACAGTCCTAGCTCACTCACCACTGCTCATTTCTGGCCACCTGCCTACACTAGTAAGATGCCACCAAGAAAAATTATCCAAATGTGTGAGTATACCAAGGAGTAATCCTGCTATCTAAGGGAGAAGACATCCCATTCTGAAACAAACCAAATGCATTAAATATTTAATACTAATTTATAAGAATAATGTAATTTATATAATTTATAAGAATATCTTCAATTATAACATATATAATTATAATATGTCTTTAATTACAATATATAATATATAAGATATAATATATATAAGATACTATAGCTTTAATTATAATATGTATAATTATTCTTATAATTTATAAGAATAATATAATTTATATAATTTACAAGAATATCTTAACCTCTAACTGCACTTTAACAGCACTCGGACCCTGGAATTATTCTTGAATGGGTTGCACATAAGAATCATGGGGAAACTTTTTAAAAAAGTGTTCATGAAAATATTAGAAAATATTGAACTAATTTCAACAAAAGATGGGTAATGAGACAGAAGATAAGTAAAGAGAGAACATGGGATGACAAAAGCAAAGGAGAACTGGACTTAACACACAACATGTGAACATTCTCCCCAACAGTAGAATGTTCACTCTTCCTAAGTGCACATAGATTATTTCCCAATATAGACCTTGTTTTAGGCCAAAAAATTATTGAATTTTAGAAGTCTGAAACTTAACAAAATATCTTTTCCTGTAGTGAGGTTAGAAATATATAACAGAAAGAATGAAAGGAAAAATCCACGCATAAAAATGTTCAATTAAACTACACACTTGTAAACAACAAAAGACCCAAGTAAAGTTAGAAAATGCTTAAAGAAAATTGGATTAAACACAGCATACTAAAATTTATGGGATTCAGCAACAGCTGAACAGAAATTTATACTTGTAAATACTGACATAGAAAAAGAAGACACAGTTCAAACCTGTACCTAATTTTATGCCTTAAGTAATATAAAAGAATAAGTAAACAAAAAGCTAGGAAAAGGAAAGACATCATAAGATGAGAACAGAGACAAATAAAATAGAGACTTGAAAAACTATAGAGAAAAATCAAAGAAACAGAAAATAGGTTTTGCAAAGATAAACCAAGTTGGCAAGTTTTAAATTAGACTGATTAAAAAAAAGCAAACCAAAGCAGTGAATGCACTTAACTCCTATAACACAAGAAACAAAAAGCAAGAAAATGCATGCAGATTTGGAAGAGATGCAAAACTGTCCTCATTATGACATGACTGTGTATGTAGAAAATCCCAAAGAATCAACAAAAATGAAAATTCTGGAATTTATAAGCAATTCCAGGAAGGTCACAAGATACAAGGTAAATTCACACAAAAAAAGGCAATTTTCTTTCTACACATACGAATAATTGGAATTCAAACATTCAAAAGCACCAGATACATTGGCATCAAAAGTTAAATACTTATAAATATATCTAGATATATACAGGCTCTATATGAATACAATTATAAAAGTTGAGTATAAGAAATATAAACAATTATAACTGAAAATATAATCTGTGTTTAAGAATTAGAAGACTCAATATTGCAAAGGTGTCAGTTCTTCTCAATGTGATCTATAATCCAAACCAAAATGTAACCAACATACCATCAGGTTTTATATATTTTTTTGTATTGGGGATCAAACTCATGACCTTCTGCTTGTTAGGCAGGTGCTTACACCACAGAGCTAAATCCCCAGCCTGTATCAGGCTATTTTGATTAGTTTGTTAAAAGAAATATAATATTTATATAAAAAGGCAAAATAGGAACACAATATTAAAAGAACAAAGTTAAGGAACTTACATTGATTTCCACACTTATTGCAAAAATGCAATGATCAAAACAAGGCATTATTTTCATAAGAAGCACATACCAATAGAACAGAGTACAGTATGCAATAGCAAACCCATACAAATATATTCAATTAATGTTTGACAAAAAGTACAAAGGAAATTCCATAGAGAAAGTATTGTCTTTACAACGAATGATTCTAAAATAATTCAGCAACCATATGTAAAAAACTAGCAATAGTCTAGACATAAACTTTACACTTTTAACAGAAATGAACTCAAAATAGATCAAGGATCTAAATATAAAATTAAAATTATGTAATTTAAAAAAAGTATTTTAAAGAGGATACAACAAAACAAAGCAAAACAGAACAGAACAGAACAAGATAGATCAATAAAAACAGTACAAGCAACACAGGATTTCAAAACAAGACAATAGGCCAGACCACCTTGTGGAACCCAGGAACCCCAGCCACTGGTGCGCAGGGCTGGGCCAGACCCAGGCCCCTCCACTGGCCCCTGCCATCCCACCAGACCATCTTGTGGGACCCAGGAACTCCAGCTAGTGGCACATGCCCCTGACGTCCCACTGCTGCTGTTGGAGACCCCCCATCTCCTGGACCTACTATTGCTGTTTATCTTTGGCTCCCACACCTCCCCCTAGCACCTTGGACTGCAGTGGATTAACTGTGCTGTATGGAGAGGAGACTCAGTAACCACTCATCCAAACAGAAGAACTCAGCAGGCTTCCATCAGTGAGGTGAGTTTGCCCCTAAAATAGGAATAGAGTTTGCCACCTTCAGTGGGTAAACAGGAGGTGAAGCCCCCTCCAGGAGTAGGCCATAGGTGAGCTTGGCAAAAGGGTGAGTGTGTCCTTCCTCCACACAGAGAACATTAGGAAGGTTGAGGAGGGTGCCAATAAGGCCTCCCCCAACCTGGAGAAAGTTAAAAGGGCCTATGAGACATTCAGAACACAAGTAGGATCCCAGCTGAGAAAAACACTATAAACAGGGAGATCTGGTGACTCTGAACAACTTGAAGACATAATAATAGCAGGAACTAAGGGTTGATTTCCATCAATACTCCTAGGCTTGTCAGTCTAGGAAGAATATAGGACTCATCCTATAGGCCCTGCAGAGGGAATTCGGGTGAATGACCTACCTCTTCACTGTGGGACCCAGCAATTGAACAAACATCAACCTTATAGTAGGACCTCAAGAAACACACTACCAACAGTTGACACTAGTGGGTTTGGAGGACCAAATATTAACATGAAAGGGGAAAATGGCAAAACTAAAAAGCAAAATGCAATCTCAAACATCTAGTCCATCAGGAACAAGTACAGGAGACATTGAAATAGAGGACTTCAAAAGTAACACACCAGAAATCTCTGAAAAGATAGCAAGTGAAAAAGAAAAAAAAGCTTCATGAGGCTATAGAGGAAATCAAATTAGAAGTAATCTCTCATGTAAAGATAGAAATAACAACCTTAGTAAAGGAGTTACTCAGTGCAGGTAGAGAAGAAATCAATAAAAAAGTACAGGAGCATGGGAAACTGATTGAAACCTTGAATGAACAATATACAAAACAAGCAGAATTCATGAAACAAACTGAAAAAGACATTCAAGAAACAAAAAATTCTATTCAAAGTGTGCAAAACCATTTAAATGAAGCTGAGGATAGGATTTCGGACCTTGAGGACAGGATTGTAATTAGTGCTCATGAAAGGATAGAACTTTTAAAAATAACAAAACTGCGTGAAATGACAATCCAGCAGCATCAAGATGATGCCAAGGGAAAAAATATAAGACTAATAGGCATCAGTGAAGATGCAGGAGTCAATGAAAATGACATACATAAAGTATTTACAGAAGTAATAGCAGAAAATTTCTCAAACATGGGGAAAAATTTGATATACAGATAAGTGAAGCATGTAGAACACCAAACAGTCACAACCAACATAAATCCACACCCAGACACATAATAATTAAGATCCCAGACATGCAGCATAAAAATAGAATGCTAAAAGCTGTTAGAGAAAAGACACAGCTCACCTATCAAGGAAAGCCCATTAGAATCACGGCAGACTTTTTAGCACAAACCTTCAAGTTAAGAAAACCTTGGAGTGAGGTATTTCAAGTCCTGAAAGAAAACAACTTTCAACCCAGACTGATGTACCCAGCAAAACTTTCATTCAAATTTAATGGAGAAACAAGATATTCCCATGACAAAGAACAACTGAAGAAATTCATGTCCACCAAACCAACCTTAAAAAGAGTGCTAAAAGACATCCTAGATAGAGATAAAAATGACTGCAATCTCCAGAACAACAACAGAAAGAAACCACCAGGCTGGACAAGAAATTAAACAAGGGAGAAAATCAGGAAACCAACAATAAGAACACAACATGGCAAAGTCAAGCCAGTACATATCAGTTATATCCATAAATGTAAATGGTCTCAATTCACCTGTCAAAAGAAATAGGTTAACAGAATGGATCAAGAAACATGATCCCACAATATGCTGTATACAAGAAACACATCTCACCCAAAAGGAAACTCATAAGATTAAAAGTCAAAGGATGGAGAACAGTATTTCATGCAACAGAAACCCAGAAAAAAGCAGGGGTAACTATTCTATTTGCTGGCAATGTGAACTTCAAACCTAAAATGATTAAAAGAGATAAAGAAGTTCACTACATAATCATTAGTGGAAAAATTCAAGAGGAAGTATAAATTATTAAATTATAAACAATTATAAATATATATGCACCAAATACAGGAGCACCCAACTATATAAGACAAATGCTAACAGACATGAAAAACCAAACACAAAGAACACAATTATAACAGGAAACCTTAATACCCATTGTCACAAAGAGATAGATCAACTAGACAAAAAGTCAGCAAAGAAATAGTAGAACTGAGTCATACCTGTGAGCAAATGGACTTAGTATGTGTTTATAGAGTGTTCCACCTGACAACATCAGAATACACATTCTTCTCATTTGTGCATGGGATATTCTCCAAAATAGACCATATATTATCCCATAAAACATTCTTAAGTAAATGTAAAAGTATTGAAATTATCCCATACTTAATATCTGACAATAGTGCACTGAAATTGGAAATTAATCACAAAAGAAATTATAAAACCTGCATAAATACATGTAACTTAAATAACAACATTTTGAACAATGTGGGCTACATATGAAATTAAAGAAGAAATAAATCAATACCTAAAATTTAATGAAAATACAGAAACAACATACTGTAATCTGTGGGATGCAATGAAAGCGGTCTTAAGAGGGAAATATATAGCAATAAATTGTCATATCATGAAAACAGAAGGAGCACAAATAAACAACCTAATGATTCATCTCAAGTTTCTAGAAAAAGAAGAGCAAGTAAAACCCAAAGCTCACAGAAGAGAAGAAATTGTAAAGATCAGAGCAGAAATCAATGCAATTGAAACTAAAAAAAATACAAAGAATTAATGCATCAAAAGCTGGGTTTTTTTGGAGAGAATAAACAAAATTGATAAACCTCTAGCTAACTTTATAAAGAAAAAGAAAGAAAAAACCCAAATTCATGCAATAAGAACTGAAAAGGGGGAAATTACTACAAATCCCATGGAAATTCAAAAAATCAAGAATATCTACTTTGAAAATCTGTACTTACATAGAGTGGAAAACACAAGGGAAATGGACAGATTTCTAGAAACATATGAACTACCAAAGCTCAACCAAGAAGATATAGCAATTTTAAATAACCCTATAACAGCTATTAAAATTGAAAATGTAATTAAAAACTTAGCAACAAAGAAAATCCCAGGTCCTGATGGATTTCTTCAGTGACCCATTGATTTTTCATGGCTGTGTTATTTACTTTTCATGTGTTTATGGAGTGTTTGCAGTTTCTTTTGTCATTAATTTCTAGTTTCATAGCATTATGATCAGATAATATGCATTAGATAATTTTGAATCTTTTGCATTTACTTAAGTATGGTCTATGGGCTAGTGTATGGTCTATTTTAGAGAAGGTTCCATGCAGCTGAGAAGAACATACATTCTGATGTTGTTGGGTGGAATACTCTGTATGCATCTACCAAGTCTATTTGTTCACATTTGATTCAGTTCTGTTAATTTTTTGCAGATTTTCTGACTAGTTGATCTGTCTCTTTATGTCTATCTTGTGTTAAGGTCTCCTATTATAATTGATGCATTGCTTATTTGATTTTTCATGTTTATTGATGTTTGTTTTATGTAGCTGGGTGCTCCCATATTTGGTGTATATATGTTTAAGATTGTTATCTCTTCCTCTTGAAATTTTCCCCTAACTAGTATGTAGTGACCTTCATGATCTCTTTTGATCATTCTTGGTTTGAAGTTCACATTATCTGCTAACAGAATAGCTACACCCACTTTCTTTGGGGAGGTGGTTCCCATTGCATGAAGTATTGTTTTCCATACTTTAACTTTCAGTCTATGAATTTCCTTTTGGGTTAGATGGGTTTCTTGTAGACAGCATATAGTTGGATGTTGTTTCTGGTTCCATTCTGCCAGTCTGTTTCTTTTAATTGGTGAGTTGAAGTCATTTACATTAATGGTTATAGCTGATATATATTGGCTTATTTTTGTCATGTTATCTTTCTGCTGTTGCTTCTTTACCTTTCTACTGTGTTTAATTTTTTGCTTGCTTAATGGTTTTTTCTGTTGGTGTTTTTCAGGTCATAGTTATTTTTATGTCTATCTAGAATATCTTTCACTATCCTTTACAGTATCCTTGACTTCATTGTTTGTGTTGAGAAGTCTGCTGTGATTCTGATAGGCTTTCCTTTATAGGTGATCTGTCTCTTCTCTCTAACAGTTTTTAATATTCTGCTTTGATGTTGGATTTCTAGCATGCTGATCATTATATGTCTGATATAAGTTTATTTTGGTTATGGCTAATTGGAGTTCTATATGTTTAACTTATCTGCATGTCAGTTTCCTTTCCCATATTTGGAAAATTTTCAGCTATTACTCTGTAAATAGTCTTTTGATATCATTTGTGTTGTCACGTTCTTTTTCATTTACTCCTATCAACCCTATTTTGTTTTTCTTTGTATCATCTTGCAACTGTAGAATTATTTCCTGATTCCTTGTTATTTTTAAAAGATCTTTCTTTTCCTATTCACTAGCTGCAATCTTATCTTTGAGGTCTGAAAGTCTATCTTCATTTTCACTGAGACAGTTTTGCCAGCTTTCAATGGAATTTTTGATTTCCTGGATATCTCTTTGAATGTTTCATAATTCTGTTTCTTTCTTATGTAGTTCATTCATTTCCATCTTTGAGCAGTGCTCCTCAATTTTTAAACTATGTCTTCTTTAGATGTGCTCAGCATTTCTTTCATTATACTTATCATTTCTTGTACCTGGGAGATTATTTCTGATCTGACTTCCTTTACAGCTTCCTGGAGTTGTTTGTTTACTTCCATTGCTATTATTTCCGAAGTTTCAGGTGTGTGTCTTACATTTTTCTTCTCTGTCCATGTCTCCTAGGCTTGTTTGCTGTGTTCTGGAGGCTTGAGATTGCATTTTGCTCTTTCATTTTGTCATTTTCCTGTATTCCCCTGGAGAAGCCAAATGTCAGGTCTCAGTTGCTTCCTTGGTTGAGGATATCTATCTGTACTGCAGGGAGTTTCCCCAGTTGAGTGGGTGTCATTAGGCAGGCTTTACCAGGTCCTTAGTGGCACTCAAAGGATCCTCAAGGGGAGAGAATAGGTTGGGCAGCCCTTCAGGACACCTCATGTGGTACTCTGAAGCTCCCCAGCTGCTTGAGGTTGCTGGATGGGGCTCTGTTTGGTTCTGAGTGGTGCACCAATGCTGAGCAGCTAGATGGAGTATGCTGTGAGGTCCTTCAGTTCATGCCACATGGTGCGCCAAAGCTCTACAGCTGCTTGGGGTTCTTGAGTTGGTGCTACCAAGTTCTTAGCAAGGTGCCAAGGTTGCACAGCTGTTCATTATGCAGGCCTTTGGTTCATGCCACTGAGCACAGGCTGTTCCCCAGACACTTGGGCTCAGTGGGCAGAGCCCTACCAGGCCACTACTGGACCTACCTGAAGGTCCCTGGCTGATTGGGATTCTGGGAAGGGCCCTACTAGATTCCAAGAGTGGTTCCAAGGTTGCAAGACTAGTTTCCTCTGTGAAGGCCTTTGGCTCTCCCCACTCAAAATTATGTAAATGTCTCCAGTAAACCTAGGAGAAATGCAAGTGATCTTTGTGTGGTGATAAATTTTTAAATAAAATGTCAAAAGTAGCTATATGAAAGGAAAATTTGATGTTAGAGTTACTAAGACTATGCCCTGGAAAAGACTGTCAAGAGAATGAAGACAAGTCACAGGTTGGGAGAAAGTATTTGCAAACATATTCCAGATGAAGGATTTGTATTCTAAATATACAAAGACCTCACAGACTTGACAATAAGAAAAAATAATTTTTAAATCAGTTAAGATGAGCCAAATTGAACAGACTTCTCAAAACAAGTCTTCAGATAAAAATATGTGTATTGAAAGACATCCAACGTTGTCATTTAAAAATGTGAGCAATGTTATACTGCTATACATGTGTTAAAGTGGCTAATATAAAAAACCCTGACTATCAAATTCTAGAAAGGACATAAGGAAATACAAGCTCTAATTCATGGCTGTCAGGAATGCAAGCTTATCAAGCCATTTCAGAGGAAAATGTAGAAGTTTCTTGAGAAGTTAAACATATTCATATACAATGCAATAGTATCCACCTAGTTAACTGCACAATTGAGCTGAAAACATATTTACAAGAGAAAACTTTACATGAACACTTACAGCATCTGTACTCATGATGACTGAAAACAGGAAGCAATTAAGATCATCTTAAATAGCACATACTCTGCTATCCTCTTACATAGAAAACTGGGCAGTGGTAAAAGAAATGAGTTTTCAAGCCAGAAAAAACAATGAATAAGAAAACAGTAAATACTGCTGAGAGAAAGATGCCAATTTGAAAAAAGGCTCTGTAACATCCTGGAACATCAAAGCTACAGACATGGTTCTAAAAGGCTCCAGAGGATAGGAGCTGGGATACATAAGTGAAGGACAGAAGTGAAACTATTCTGAGTGATACTTTAGTAGTACACATTTGACATTGTGCACGTAGCAGAGCAATGCATGTATGCATTGCAAGATTACAGACTTTAATGTGGGAAGATTATCTTGTATTTCCTAAGTGGGATGAATCTAATCACATAATCCAATTAAAGGAGAAAATGCTTTGGCTGACAGGAGAGATATAACAGAAAAAAGTGATTCAAAGTGTGAGAAAGACTACAGAATTGATAAAAAAAAGCACATTCACTTACCTCTTATAAAACAAGAAAAATTAACAAAATGCATACAGACTGGGAAGAGACATAAGACTGGTTACAAAATAGAAAGGCAATGTAACAGAATGCAGGTGCCTTAAAGGAAGTTGTCACTTGGCATTCCAGAAGGCAATGAGGACTTTGCTCCTATAGTTGCACAGACCTTAATTCTGACCGTGACCTAAATTGGAAAGAGTGTCTCCAACAAACTCCAGATAAAAGCCCAGAACCATCAGCATTTCAAAGAACTAGAGTAGAGGACCACGCTAAATCTACCTTATGTAACTATGAGGTTGTATTAAGCCATTTGAGGTAATTTCTTTACAGAAGAAGCTATGATTTAGTCCAGTTTGAAAACATTATTCAATTTAATATAAGAAATGCATAGGAATATGAAGAATTTACCCTTCATAAAATGTACAACTGAGCACCTCCAAGAAGATGCTATCCAAGAAAGGATTAGGTAAATATTCTCAATAAATATCCCACATGAATACCTCATAGTGCAAATGCCACCCTGCTCAAGCTTGCTTATTCATAAGATACTTTGAAATGCAAATGCTAATAAATCTAGAACAGAAAAACACAAAACAGCAATATGACTATAAGTAAAAAAATAACCATGTGGGGGAATGACATATTACAATACATGTATAGTGTTTATGGTGATTAGATCAGAGTAACTCTCACCCATATACACCAACTCGAGCATTTATCATCTCTTTGTGATGGGACCATCCAAAGTCCTCTGTGCCAGATATTGCGAAGTATACAACTAGGTGTTTTCAAAGCTACCCTACATTGGAAGTTATTCCATGTATATCTGTGCACCTGATAACAATCCAGTCTCTATGACTCACTTCCCAGGATTTAGTCATTACCATTCTATTCTCTGCTTCTCTAAGATCAGCATTTTTAAATTAAACGTATCAGAACAATAATATGTTCTGTTTTTCTCTGTGCATCTGACTTATTTTACTGAGCATAATGCCCTCTAATTCCATTCATGTTGTCACAAATACCACATTTTATTTGTTATGGTTGAAATATATATTCCAGCCACAGAAAACTAATCCCACCCTCCAAACCTATATGCACGCACATGTGTGTGGTGTGTGGGGTGTGTGTGTGTGTGTGTGTGTGTGTGTGTGTGATAGGTTGATTGCATGTCTTGTCTATTAACAAATGTTACTGGATTAAACATAGTACACACATCTCTTTGACATGCTAATTTCCTTTTTATTTAACATTTTTTTATTTAAAAAAAGCAAAACAAATGTATCAACTAGTGATTTCTTACTGTTTATCTTTTTTTTGAAATTCTGTAATATTTCTACCCTTTTTCTGTTTTTTTCTCTTTAAATAAAAAAAATTTAAAAAAAATAAAACAAAAAGGGTAAAATGATACAGAACTAAAAAAACAGTAGGAAATTAACACTAATGAATGTATTGCATATTGTTATCTTGGAAGTAGTTGTTCAGGTTACAAGACTTAGGCATGGAAAAAATGATCAACCAGTCGAACAATGAAAGTACATACTATTCTTTTTGATATACACCTAAAATTAATTTTTGAAGAAGCTTCATATTATTTCCCACCAATTTATAGTTCCACCAACACTAATGTGTACGTTTTCCTCCCTCAACATCCTTATAAGTATTTGTTAAATTGTTGCTTTAATAATAACCATCATAACAATGATGATATATCTTATAACAATATATCTCATTGTGATTTTGATTTTCATTCTCCTTGTAGTCATTTATGTGTCTCTTTACAGAAATATCTACTCAGATAATTTATTAAATTTTGAAACTAATTCATTTAGATAAGTTAAAGAATGAACAAGTGCATAAAGAATATTGTGAGAACCAAAAATTTATGTGCTTAGAAATATAAAGTTAATAATCAGAAACATTACAAATTACAAATGAAAAAAAGTACTAGAATTCTGGATTTTGCATTCAGCTCTGTCTTTGTCTGAAACAGAATTTTAAAGAAGCTAGTTAGTTTTGATGTTCCATATGTGAGATGATATAGATTTTCTAGGCTGTTCCAGATTTCAATCATATAAGAGGCCAGAGAGAGGGTGTGAAGAAATGTTGATCACTGGGTAATGAATAGTTAGAAGCAGGAAGTCCAGGTGTGCTACAGCATAGTAGGAGACTATCTATAACAAAAATGTAAAACCTCAAAATGCTAGAAGAAAGCAAGCTTTTTAATAGTTTCCCTTGAATAAACTTGCAACTGAGGAGATAAGTATGTTTAACCTGATGTAAACATTACACAATGTATGTACCTATCAATACATTTCATGTACGTCATTCATATGTACATTTTTTGTTTTTAATCTACAAGTTAACATGTTTTAGGTGCTTTGCCTTTGCAGATGTGGGGATCCAGGTGAAAGGCACCATGGGAAGACACAGAGCCCAGCGTCTCCCATCACAGCTATAGGGATTCGTATGAAAAGCAACACAGGAAGACACAGAGACCCAGGAAACATCAACCACACGCACAGCCTCCAGCCAGGGTGCACAGGATGGACAGGTGGGACTAGTGGTGTGAAATTCTCAGAAGCAAAAGTAACAACATGAACAACAGATGGGACCAACAATAGTGCAGGAAGAATCTTGGACTTGGTAACTGGCCCTTTTGTCTAACTCCTCTTTCTTTATCTTATTGTTCTTTTTTTCTTTCTTTTGTTTTTCCCTCTTTTTCCCCCCAAAAGATTGGGGAGAAATATTCCTATCCCCCAAACCCAGAGACCAAGTTCAGATAATCCCTCAAATACTCCTTCATTCTTTCTCACCCCCTTCTCTAGGTTCACAAACCTTGAAAACTACTATTCGTCCTGCAGTCTTGCACACTGCTCTCCCTAAATATACCCACCACAGTGTAAAACTACTCTAACAAGGTGACACACTTTTCATATGAACTCCTAATTGATGATTCATTCTGCTCTCTAACTATAGACTTTGCTCCTGTGGTCTAAAGTACAAAATCAATTGTTATCATAGTTTTTTTCAATTTCTAAATTGTGCTTGATGCTATTACTATTACCAACTTTCTTACTTTAGCGATGATGTTGTAATGACTTGTTCTTATTTCTGTAATAATACCAGCAAGCACTGGGGTAATAACCTCACCACAGTCCTACACCAAAGAATTGGGGACCGAGTCAAAAGATATCAACATTCTACTCTAGTTAATTGTGAACATAGGATCTTGGGACAGATACAAACCAAGAATTTGCTATACAAACAAACACATCCCTGAAAAGCAGACTTCTCCTACAGAGGCCTTGATACCAGTGATATAGATATCTACCTACTACAAAGACTCACAAGGATCACCACAGAGAACAAAATTTAAAAATTTTTGAAATAGACAAGAGAACGATGCAAAATGCAAGCGCAGAACTCCAGCCCACCCAGACCAAGTTCAGGAAACATAACATATGGTAAACTGGAAGACACACCTGAAATTTCTGAAATGATAGCAACTGAAGTAAAGAAACAACTCCATGAGGCTACAGAGGACATCACATCAGAAATAACCTCTCAGGTAAAAAAAAAAAAAAGAAATGTCAACATTTATAAAAGGAATTGATCAACAAATCTAGCATAGAGGTAGATTAAAAAATAGGTGCTCATATGAAGAGGTTGGAAACCATGAATGATCAATATAGGAAGGAAATATAATGCATGAAATGGATTCAAACAAATATCTAGAAAAATTAAATATTCCATTGAAAGCTGGCAAAAACTGCTTGAACAAAGATAGACTTTCAGACCTTTAAAACAGAATCATGGCTAGCAATACTGAAAGGAAGGATCTCTTATAAATAAAGATCAAGAAAAAACAATTCAATAGCTATAAGACATGAAAGCAAAAATAACATAAGAATAATTGATGTTAATGAAAAAATCAGGAAGCAACATAAATGACATAAAAAAGCTATTTGCAGAAATAATAGAGAAAAATTCCCAAGCATGGAGAAAAAATTTGACATACAGATAAGTGAGGGATATAGAACTATAATTAGCTATAACCCAGTCAATAAATCCAATATACCATATCAACAGAGTCAAAGACAAAAATCATATGTCCATCTCAATAGATGCCAAAAAAGATTTTTGATAAAGTCAACAGTCATTAATGATAAAAACCCTATAGAAATCAGCATACCATCTTTATTTTCAATGTGATAAAAACCACCTACAACAAACCAACAACCAAAATTTTACCAAATAGACAAAAACTAAAAGCTTTCAATCTAAAAGTGGAACAAGACAAGGTTGTCAACTATCACCATTCCTATTCAGTATATAATCTGGAAATTGCCAGAATGATTAGAAAAGAGAAAGCAATAAAAGGAATAAAGATAAGAAAGGAAGAAGTTAAACTATCATTATTCACAGATAACATGATACCCTACATAGAAGACTCCAAACACTCCACCAAAAGACTTCTAGAATTTTCATCTAAATTCAGTAACATATCTGATTATACAAAATCAACACTCAAAACTCAGTAGCAATCCTGTGCACAAATAACAAACTCCCTGAAAGACAAACTAAGGAAACTATATCCTTTACAATAGCATCTGGAAAAATGAAATGAAATACTTAGGACAAATCTGGAAAAGGAACTAAAATATCTATACATTGAAATGTACAGTACTCTAAAAAAGAAGATTGAAGAAACTATCAGGAAATGGAAAGATATTCCTTGCTCATGGGTAGGAAGAAGCAATAGTTTCTGCTATGCAGATTTAATGCAATTCCATTGAAAATATGATCAACATATCTCACAGATCTAGAGAAAACACTTCTACAATTAATTTGTAACCATATAAGACAGAGAGTACCAAAAGCAATTCTGAGCAACAAAAGCTTGTCAGGGGGAATCAGAATTCCAGTCCTGAAATTATACTACAAAATTACTGCAATAAAATCAACATGGTATTGGCAAAAACAAAACAAAAACAAAAACAAAAACCAGACCTGAGGATCAGTGGAGCAGAGTACACGGTACAGAAACATCTCCAAACACATTGAGCCACCTAATCTTTAACAAAGGAGCCACACATGTTCCCTGGAAGAAAGATAGTCTCTTTAATAAATGGTGCTGGGAAAACTGACTTTCTATATGCTGAAGACTAGAACTAGGCCCATGTCTATCACTAACATAGAGTAAAACTGGGTCAAAGATCTAAATATTAAAACAGAAAAACTAAATCTACTGGAAGACAAAATAGAAATATTGAAGATACAGAAGTAGACAGAGAGTTCATGAACAAAATACAGACTGCAAGGAAGTACTTCAAAGAGTCAACAACTGGGATCTCATCTTACTAATAAGTTTTTGCAAATGAAGAGAATTCAGAAATATAGTAGAAAGAAAACCCACTGAAAGGGAAAAGATTTTAATCAACTTTCCTCAGACAAAGGACTTTTATCTAGAACATATAGAGAATTAAAAATCATCAGACCCTCCCCCCATTCAATGGCCCAATCCAAAAATGGTCATCTGAGATGAATACATGATTCTCAGGTGAAGAACTACAAATGACACATCAATATATGAAAATGTTTAATATCATTGATCATTTGAGAAATGCAAATTAGAACAACACTGAGATAAGGTTCCACCTCACCCCAGAAGCATGCCCATAGCCAAGAAATCAACTAAAAACTAATTCTGCTTGGCCTGTGGTGAAAAAGGAATCCTCCACTGTTGGTGGGAGTGAAGACTTGTGCAACCACTGAGGAAATTATTGTGGAGATTCTTCTAAATTCTTGAATTTGAGGTCCTATTTCACATAGCTATCTCCCTGCTGGGTATTTTTCCAGAAGAATTAAAAATATCATACCACAGCGATATATGTGTTCTGTTTGTAGCAACACACTGTAATAGTGAAATCTTGGAAACCTTCCAAATGCCCATCACCTGAGGGATGGATAAAAAAGATGTGGTATGTTTATACAATGGAATATTACTCAGCTATAAAGAATGATAAACTCAAGGCTTTTATAGGTAAATGGATGCAACTTGAGACCATACTCATAAGTGAATTTTTAATTTTTTTTATTTTAAAGAGAATAAAACAAAAGAGAACAGATCTAAGAAGATCAGAACAGAACAATGTAAGAAACATAGCACTTCACAACAAGACAATTGGATATTAACAGTAGCTATCATGTCTCTTTCTTTGAAATAGTTGAGCTTAGCTTTACACACAACAATGTCAAACATAACAAAACAGAATAAAACCACTCAAGAGAATGAAAGTATTGCAAGGCATTCTGAAATAAATAACAGAAGATGAACAATGGCTACTATATTATCCAATTTTCCATAAAAAATTTGTTTATACTATCATACATATTAAAATCCAATAAGATACAACATGATAGAACCAATGGTAATAGAAAAACAAAAGCATGGCAGGACTTCAGAGCAAGATGATATCAAATCAACAATGGCTGCCATATTGTCTTGCCTTCAAAGTAACTATTCATACCATCACATATATTAAGATCAAATAAAACAGAATAAAACCATTCCAACCAATGAATGAAAACAGAAGACTTTAAAAGCAATATAATGGTGAACCATGATTACCATTAAATCCTCCTTACTCTCACCATTTCTTTTTTTTAAAATTTTTTTATTTAAAGAAAAAAATTTGAAACAGAAACATTACAAAATCTCAAAAACAAAACAAAACAAAACAAAAATTGTAACCAGTAAAAAATCACTAGTTGATAATTACATACTTTCCTCTTAGATGCAATTGTTCAAGTTACAAAAGTAAAGTCCACAAAGTCGACATCCAAGCAGTGAGAATGCAGTCAGTTTTGCTCATCCATCCAACTAAAATTTAGCAACATTGTTATTAATTCCACACACTCAAACATACATGCAGTTATATCCTTTAGAATACTCTTTTCCTTTTTTTTTTTACTATAACTATAATCCATTCTCGTAAACTACTTAGAAGTTCTACACATGTATAAGTCTCTACAGATATACCTAGTCTTTCTGTATTAGAGGGAGAAATGAATCAAAACAAGTCAGCAGTACAAATTTCTAGAGAAACACGAAATGAAAAGAAAATACAAAAACACAACATTAGGTGATCTACGGTAGTCACTATGATGTCTCTTGTTATTTTCAATAAAATTGTCTATATCGTCAAATATAATATAAACTTAGCATTGCTTTACACTATTAATAAAATCTAAATATTGGAGACATTATAGGACTTCAAAGGCAGTTAACAATCAAACCAGAATGGGTATCCTATTGAATCCTGTCATCTTCAGAGTAGTTGCCCCTACTCTCAGACTCGACCCTCTCAAGCATACGAGATTCAAATAAAATCAGTCAAGATAAAACAGTGATATAACCAATCTTCTCTGCCTTATCTCTGCTATGCTATTTTTCTGTCATTGTTGTTTACTTTTCTCCTTCATTCCACTGTCTGCCTCTTTCTTTGAGGCCTTTCTGCCATTATTCCTGGAACCCTGGTGATTTTCTTCTCTCTCTCTAGAATGTCGTTCAGTATTCTTTGCAGGGTTGGATTGGTGGTCACATACTCCCCCAGTTCCTTTTTGTCATGGAAATATCTTGTCTCTCCATTAATTTTGAGAGACAGTTTTGCAGGGTACATCATTCTGGGTTGGAGGTTAGTTTCTTTCCTCTTACCACTTCTTACACTAGGGAGACTATACAGTATTTATACATGTGAGTTTGATTTATTTCACTTATGAGTATGGTCTCAAGTTGCATCCATTTATTTATAAATATCTTAATGTGATCACTCTTTATAGCTGAGTAGTACTCCATTATATAAAAGTACCACAATTTTCTTTTTTTTGTAGTTTTTTTTATTTAAAGAGAAAAAAAGGGAAAAGGTAGAAATATTGCAGAATTTCGAGAAAAGAAGATAAACAGTAAGAAATCACTAGCTGATAAATTACATATTGTTCTTTTAGAAATAGTTATTCAAGTTACAAAATTAAAGCACACAAAGTGGACACTCAATCAGTGAGACTGCAAACAGATCTGTTCAACAATCCAACAAGAACCTAGAAATATGGTCATCAATCCCACACACCTAAACATACATGCAGCTATATCTTTTATAGTGCTTCCTATTTTGTCTTTTTTACAATAGCAATTATACATTTTTAAAATTTTATTTAAAAAGAAGAAAAAAAAGCAAAACAGAAAAAAGGGTAGCAACAATACAGAATTCTGAAAGAAAGAAAGAAAGAAAGAAAGAAAGAAAGAAAGAAAAAGGAAAATGAGAAAAAGGCCCACTAAGAAATCAGTAATTTATAAATTGCATACTGTCTTCCTGGATGTAGTTGTTCAAGTTACAAAGTTAAAGGGTACATAGTAAACATTCAAACAGTCAGACTACAAACAGTTCTGCTTAAAGATCCAACAAAGATTCAGCAATATGGTCATCTATTTTACATACTCAAACATACATGCAGTTATATCACTTAGAGCACTTTCTTTTCCTCTCTTTTATACAATAGCAATTACGCATTTTGGTTTTATTACACTTGTAGTTCTTATTTAATCTTTACACTAGAGATACAATATGATATTTATAAATATGATTCTTATTTATTTCACTAATGAGGATAGTCTCAAGTTGTCTCCATTTGCCTATGAGGGCCTCAAGATCATCCTTTTTATAGGTGAGTAATATTCCATTGTATAAAAATGCCACAACTTTTTCATCCACTCTGCAGTTGATGGGCATCTTGGTTGTTTCCAGGATTTAGCTATCACAAATTGTGCTGCTATGAACATGGGTGCACATATATCACTGTGATATGAACTTGTCAGTTCTTCAGGGAAAATACCCAGGAAGGGGATAGCTGGATTGAATGGGTCTTCCAATCCTAGTCTTCTGAGAATTTTCCATATGGATTTCCATAATGGTTGCATCAGTCTACATTCCCACCAACAGTGGAGCAGTGTTCCCTTTTCCCAGCAGCCTTGCCAACATTTGTTATCAGTTGAATTCTTGATGGCAGCTATTCTTTCCGGAATAAGGTGGAATCTCAGTGTTGTTTTAATTTGCATTTCTTGAATGACCAGTGATGGTGAACATTTTTCATGTATTTATTTGCCATTTGTATATCTTTCTCTGAGAACTGTGTGTTCATCTCAGATACCCATTTTAGGAGAGGGTCTTTGAATTTGGGGGGCTTGATGTTTTTCCATTCTTTATATGTTCTGGGCACAAGTCCTTTGTCTGAGGGGTTGCTGGCTAAAATACTTTCCCACTCTGTGGGTTTTCTTTTTTCTCCTGCTTTGCTTTTGTTGACTAGAATTGCCTTTGCTATTCTAGGTTTCTTCTGTTTCCAAATGAATTTCAGTAGTGTTTTCTCTAGATCTGTGAGGTATGTCAATGGTATTTTGATTGGGATTGCGTTACATCTGTATAACAGTTTTGGGAGTATAGCCATTTTCACAATGTTGGTTCTTCCTAACCAAGAGCAAGGACTGTCCTTCCATTTTCTAATATCCTCTTCAATCTCCTTTTTCAGGATAGTATAATTTTCAGCATATAGGTCTTTTACATTTTTAGTTAGGTTGATTCCTAAGTATTTCATTTTTTTAGATGTTATTGTAAATGGCGATATTTCCATAATTTCTCTCTCAGTGAGTTTTTTGGTTGTGTACAGGAATGCTATTGATTTCTGAGCATTGACTTTGTATCCAGCTACACTGCTGAACTTGTTTATTACCTCTAGTAGTCTTTTAATGGAGTTTTTTGGGTCTTCTATATAGAGTGTCATGTCATCTGCAAATAGTGATAATTTAACTTCTTCCTTTCCTATCTTTATTCCTTTTATTTATCTCTCTTGTCTGATTGCCCTGGCTACTGTTTCCAGAACTATGTTGAAAAGGAGTGGTGAGAGTGGACATCCTTGTCTTGTTCCTGATTTTAAAGTGAAAGCTTTCGGTTTTTGTCCATTTAGTATAATATAAGCTGTTGGTTTGTCATAGATGGCCTTTATAAGTTTGAGGTAGATGCTGTATATTCCAAGTTTCTGAAGGGTTTTTATCATGAACATGTGTTGGACTTTGTTGAAAGCTTTTTCCGCATCTATTGAGATGACCATGTGGTTTTTGTTTTTGGCTCTGTTGATGTGGTATATTACATTTATTGATTTGCGTATGTTAAACCATCCCTGCATTCCTGGAATGAACCCCATTTGGTCATGATGTATAATCTTCTTGATTATTTGCTGCATTCTGTTTGCTGGTAGTTTGTTGAGAATCTTTGCATCAATGTTCATTAGTGAGACTGGCCTATAGTTCTCTTTTTTGGTTGGATCTTTCTCTGGTTTTGGTATCAGAGTAATATTGCCTCCAGGAATGATTTAGGGAGGATTGATTTTTTCTCAATTTCATTGAAGAGTTTAAGGAGTACTGGCATCAAATCTTCTCTAAATTTCTTGTAGAATTCAGATGTGAATCCATCAGGACCTGGGCTTTTCTTTGTTGGTAAGTTTTTAATTACATTTTCAATTTCAATAGCTGATATTGGGTTGTTCAAAATTGCTATATCTTCTTGGTTGAGCTTAGGTAGTTCATATGTTTCTAGAAATCTGTCCATTTCCTCTGTGTTTTCCACTCTGTGAGTAGAGATTTTCAAAGTAGGTATTCATGATCTTTTGAATTTCCATGGAATCTGTAGTAATTTCTCCCTTTTCAGTTCTTATTGCATGAATTTGGGTTTTTTCCTTCTTTCTCTTGATGAGGTTAGCTAGGGGTTTGTCAATTTTGTTTCTTCTCTCAAGAAACCAGCTCTTTGATTCATTAATTTTTTGTATTTTTTTTTAGTTTCAATTGCATTGATTTCTGCTCTAATCTTTACAATTTTCTCTCTTCTATGAGCTTTGGGTTTAGCTTGCTCTTCTTTTTCTAGACACTTAAGATGGAGCATTAGGTTGTTTATTTGTGCTCATTCTATTTTCTTGATATAATAATTTATTGCTATATATTTCCCTCTTAAGACTGCTTTCATTGCATCCCACAGATTACAGTATGTTGTTTCTATATTTTCATTAAATTGTAGGTATTGTTTTATTTCTTCTTTAATTTCATCTGTAGCGCATTAGTTGTTCAAAAGGCTGTTGTTTAATTTCCAAGTTTTTATGCAGGTTTTACAATTTCTTTTGCCATTAATTTCCAATTTCAGTGCACTATGGTCAGATATTATGCATGGTATGATTTCAATACCTTTGCATTTACTTAAGAATGTTTTATGGGATAATATATGGTCTATTTTGGAGTATGTCCCTTGTGCAGCTGAGAAGAATGTGTATTCTGATGTGGTTGGGTGGAACACTCTCTAAACATCTACTAAGTCCAATTGCTCACAGGTATGATTCAGTTTTGTTATTTCTTTGCTGACTTTTTGACTAGTTGATCTATCTCTTTGTGACAACAGGCTGTTAAATTCTCCTGTTATAATTGTATTCTTGTGCATTTGGTTTTTCATGTCCATTAATATCTGTCTTATATAGTTGGGTGCTCCTGTGTTTGGCTCATATATATTTATAATTATTACTTCTTCTTGAATTTTTCCACTAACAAGTATGTAGTGACCTTCTCTATCTCTTTTAATCATTTTAGGTTTGAAGTTCATGTTGTCTGCAAATAGAATAGCTACCCTGCTTTTTTCTGGGTTCCTGTTGCATGGAATACTGTTTTCCATCCTTTGAATTCTAATCTATGAGTTTCCTTTTGGGTGAGATGTGTTTCTTGTATACAGCATATTGTGGGATCCTGTTTCTTGATCCATTCTGTCAATCTATTTCTTTTTATAAGTGAATTGAGGCCATTTATATTTATGGATATCACTGATATGTACTGGCTTGACTTTGCTATGTTATGTTCCAGTTGTTTCTTTCTGCTTTTCCTCTTATTTAATTGCTTATCCTACCTTGTGGTTTCTTTCTGTTGTTGTTTTGGGGATTGTGGTCATTTTTATCTCTGTGTAGTATGTCTTTCAGTACTCTTTCTAGGGTTGGTTTGGTGGACATGAATTTCTTCAGTTGTTCTTTGTCATAGAAATATCTTGTCTGTCCATTAAATTTGAATGAAAGTTTTGCTGGCTACATCAGTCTGGGTTGAATGTTGTTTTTTTTCAGGGCTCAAAATACCTCACTCCAAGTTCTTCTTGACTTGAGGGTTTGTGCTGAAAAGTGTGTCGTGATTCTAATGGGCTTTCCTTGAGAGGTGAGTTGTGTCTTTTCTCTAGCAGCTGTTAGTATTTTGTTTTTATGCTGTATGTCTGAGATCTTAATTATTATGTGTCTGGGTATGGATTTATGTTGATTGTGACTGTTTGGTATTCTATATGCCTCACTTATCTGCATATCAGATTCTGTCCCCATGTTTGGGAAATGTTCTGCTATTGTTTCTGTAAATACTTTATGTATGTCATTTGCCTGGACTCCTGTATCTTCACTAATGCCTATTACTCTTATATTGTTGCTCTTGCCATCATCATGAAGCTTCTGGATTGTCATTTCATGCTGCTTTGTTATTTTTAAAAGTTCTATCCTTTCATGAGCACTAATTGCAATCCCGTCCTCAAGGTCCGAAATCCTATCCTCAGCTTCATTTAAATGGTTTTGCACACTTTGAATAGAATTTTTGTTTCTTGAATGTCTCTTAGAGTTTGTTTCATGAATTCTGCTTGTCTTCTATATTGTTCATTCAAAGTTTCAATCAGTTTCCCATGCTCCTGTACTTTTTTCTCTAGTTCTTCTTTAGCTACATTCAACCACTCCTTTACCAAAGTTGTTATTTCTATCTTTCCATGGGAGACTACTTCTAATTTGATTTCCACTATAGCCTTGTTTTTTTTATTTCACTCACTATCTTTTCAGAGATTCCTGGTGCATTACTTTTGGGGTCCTCTATTTCAATGTCTCCTATACTTGCTTCTGGTGAACTATATATTTGAGACTTCATTTTACTTTTTCATTTTGTCATTTTCACTCTGCCTGATGTTTTCTGTGTGTAGGAGGGGATCACACACAGTCTTTTCAGACACACCAAAATCTTACAGTTAGTTGGAGGGGGTTTTACTACTGGCCCTATTTATCCCCTGTACACCTCTATTTTAGGGGTATACTCACCACACTGATACAGTTAATCTGCTGTAGTCCAAGGTTCACCACCTGGGAGCAAATTTCCAAATTTTTTCAGATTAACTGGAGCTTGCTGAGATCTTCTGATGTTCCAGGTAGGAGGGCAGGCCCAGCTAAAGCAGTTCAGGGCAGTTTTCAGTCTTGGGCGGGCTCCTCGATGTTCCCGGTGTCACTGCGGGCCCACGGGGGAGCTTCCAGGCAGCTTAACCCTGATGCAGGCTTCCGCTAAGTTCCCGGTGGCAGGGCGGGCCCATGCGGGAGGTTCCGGGCAGCTTACCTCTGATGCAGGCTCCACAATTTTCTTATCCATTCCTGAAACTTTGTCTTAAAAAAATATTTTTTTTCTTCAAATGAGAACTGCTTAAGTCATATTTTCATGATTAAATTTCTGAACAGATTTGTTTTAAGCCTACTTATTTTTACTTTGTCATAACCCTAAGAAAATGAGAGTTGGGAATATCATTGAGTGATAGAGTGCTTGCTTATCATGAGACCTTGGTTTTGACCTACTGCAGGATATAAAGAAAAGAAATTAAATTAAATGAGTCATACTAGTTAGAAAAATAGCTAGAAGAAGTTTAGGAAACAGGAACAGTTACTACTGATAGACATATTGATGGACACATTGAGAAATAATAGTCTAATAAAAAATCCTCAACAAATAATAGCAAATCAAGTCCAACAGCACACTAAAATACTTTTTATCATGAAGTAGAACTCATTACAGATATTCAAGGATGGTTCAACATATGCAAATCAAATATTATACATTAGAATAGCAGAATAGAAGATAAAAACTATATGTTAGTATCAATTTATATGGTGAAGAAATGTAAAATGCAACATACATTCAGGGTAAAATTTCTGAACAAATTGAATACTGAAACAACATAGTTTAACATAATTAAAAGGTCATTGTATTACTCAGCCTACCCATCAGTGGAATAAAATATCTGACACCTCCAGCTTAAAGAAGACCAGTTTTATTAGGCTAAAAACTTCAGAAAGTTCACTTTATGGCTCTTGGACGCCAACGCAGAAACACCATGGTGTTAGGACATAACAGAGGGAAACTTTTCAACCCTTTTCAACCCTTGGCAAGTAGGAAGCAGAGAGAGGGAAGTACCAGAAGGACAGATGTCCTCCAAAGGCCTCCACCTCCTCCAACAGGGCCCCGACTCTTAACACTGCATTTACCTACTACCTCATCAATGGATTGATTTACGGACTAGTAGAGCCCCAATCGGCCAGTCATCCTCAAAAACCACCTCCTTCGAATACTTGAGACATTTGAAAGACATTTTAGAACTCAACCTAACTAACAATTAACTGCAAACACAGCTGAGATCATACTGAAGGGGAAAATGGAAGACTTACTTTCAAAGATCAGGAACAGATAAAGGTGTTCACGTTCCTCACTTTAACTCAGTGTGACACTGCAAGTCCCAACCAGTGCAATCATGGACTTTGCCATAAAGGAGAAACTTGATACATTTTTAGATAAAGGGACATACTCAGAGGCCATAATCTTAACTGAAATAAATCAGACAAACAAGTTTAAATATCACGTGTTTCTCCTGTGTGAGAAATACAAAGCATAAAAAAGGACCAAAAATGGGGTGTAGATATTAGGAAGTAGGAAAAACTTGTTCAAAAGAGAAGAGGAATAAGAGATAGGGGAGGGTAAGAGTGGAAGGCAAAAGAGATTTAAAGGGGAAAGAATTGAAGGAAAAAATGTAAATTGAACTGTTGTAAATCAAGAAGGAAAGAAGTATTGGAAGGTAGAGAAGGGAAAGAGACAAAAAAAAAACCCCACAAGAATTTAGATGTGTTACGTACATGTACAAGTAGTCCGTGATGAATGGGATTATTAGGTGCTGCAGACATGTACTAATAAAATATTGAAAAGCAATAAATGTTTGAGGTGATACGTATATCCATCCTGAGTTGATCACTCCATAGTGTGTGTGTGTGTGTGTGTGTGTATATATATATATATATATATATATATATATATGAACATCCCTTAGTATGCCATAAATAAAAACAAGTTTTTGTATTACTTTAACAATTCTTCTCATGGAACAGTCACCTAATATTTGAAACACAAACACATTTTTTTTATTTTAAAGCAATCATCTGAGCTCAAAATGCTAGCATTAGTGGCACAAAAGTTTCTGAGTTACAGTATCAAGCATAATGTTTACTTTTAGTTATCCACATATGTTGCTTGATATAGTAATATATGCTTATATTAAATATATAGGTTTCAATGCCTATATAGAATATATATTATATGTGAAACACATGTTGCCTGTGTGTGATATATATGCCTTTAATACTCATCACAACTCTGTGTGGGAACCACTAGTATCCCTATTTTCCAGATGAGTGAACTGAAACACAGATTGAGAAACTCATCTAAAGTTTTAGAGTAAAGCAAGGATTCCTACCCAGGCAGTTTGTCTCCAGAGCACATATTTTTAACTATTCATCTCAATTTGTATAATCTCTCTGCACACATGGAACAAATATATTACCTGCAGTCCATGGGTTTTAGAAAGCAGGAAAATTGATGTGCTTTTCAAAGTATTTCCTTTTCATAAATATTTTTACATTTTTAGTTTGCTTTTAAGTTTATATATTTGTTATACGATATTCAAAAGCTTTAAAATTTAGAATATCACCTGTAGTAATATTAGTTTTTTTGCTTTTGTTTTGCTTACAGTAGTTCAAGTTCTTACTATCCAACTGTCCCTCTGAAAACCAAAGTGGCTGGAAGAATCCAAACAAGAAACTGTCTCTGATTTCTTCATTAGAAGGAGAAGAGGAGAACAGGCGTAGCGCAGGTCAACATGCATTGAATGTTTCTTACACGACTAGGTTCTCCTTGCAGGACGGCAAACAGGTGTGCTGCCTCAGGTTGACCGAGTGCCTGGAGGTGTGTGGGCTCCGCTAGGATTGGGGTTGCTGGACATCTGAAGAGATGGCCCCATTGGTCTGAAGAGCTGTGCTATAGTCAGCTCACTCTGCCCCACTTCGCTATTGATATGTGTTGCCTTGGATTATGAATTTGGCATATGTGGAATGGTTGAGTCCTAGGCACAAGATTCTGGGCCAACAAAGTCAGTTCAGCAAGAGCTGCGGAGCAGTCGGCTTGGACCAGGAGCATTTCAGTAGCAGCCAGCTCGCACAGAGAAATAAACTCCCTCTAGTAATTAAGCTTGGAAGACTTAAAAAACTAAAACAAACAACAAACAAAAGACACGTGGCATTTTCTTCCGGTTACTCCAGGGTCATTTAGACAGTCGGTTTAGATTTAAAATCACTGATGTAATGTGAGATTCCTCCACCTGACACACACAGTGGCGTGGAATCTCTATGGCTGCACAAGGAAGCTGCGGAGTTGCCTTACAACATCATCAATAGTTTTTGAACAAAGATTGCATGCTTAATTTTTTCTAGAGCCCGCAAATTATGTAGCTGGTTTTATTTCTGAGTACACAGACTGCCTTTATTTATTTATTTTTTTTTTGGTACTGGGAATCGAACTCACCACCAAGCCCTTGCAAGGCGGTGCTTATGCTGCTGAGCTAAATCCCCAGCCCAAGACTATCTTAATTTAGTCTATGGATTATTCTATATCAAAGTACATACCTATACGGTGTTTTGGACATTTTGGGTAATCCCACTGTTGCAAATGGTACATTTTAGGACAGAATTAAAATCTCATACCATATACTTAAAAACAATTTTTATTTTATGTCACAACTTAATAATATTGTTATCAGATTAAATTTTATTACACAAAATCTTCCAGGCAAAGTGGGTTAAAAAAGTCTTGTAGAATTGTATGTTTTAAAGCCAAGTAATAATTGAATCCCTGCAGACTAAACAATATCACTTAGCAGCCTGCACAATGTGAAAGACTAAAAGCTTTTAATTAGACTTTTACTCAATGGGGGAGGAAAAATAATTTAAAAGACCGAGGGCTAACGCTGAATTGTTAGTTTTAACTTTGAACACAATGAAGAAACAATGTGACTAAATTGGTTTAGCTGTGTATTCATTAGCCTTTAATAGAAATGTGAATGCAAACTGACTCCGGGTTATTGTACTTAAAGCCAGCTTTTTAATTAGTGATTGGCAAAATGTTTATCTAGTTTGTTGTCTGGATGTGGGACCATCTATACAGCAGGGCTGTTGTAAACCTTTATGTAATCTTAATTGGATCTTTCAGGAGAACAAGATTTCATGTACATAAAATCACAACTATAGCAATAAAGTTAGCTAATTTATATCAAACTTTGAACTTAAAAAGAAAAGTCGCATTTATGTGGTGCAATGAAGTGGAGAAATAGTTAACATCAATTTAAAGTTAATTAACTTGATGCTCAGTTGAACTTGGGCAAACCTTGGTTATCATTGGTTTTGAAGTTAGAAAGATCTGATTTCCAGGGTGGCAAGTGGATTACTAATCCTTATATTGATTAGTCTCTCTAAGTCTAGGTTTCCTCATCTTTAAAATGGGGATTATATAAGAGATCATGAGGATTACATAATGAGTGTATGAAAGTCCTAGTCATAGACAATCAGTGTATCATCATCACACCTCATCGCCACCGTCACCACTACCATCATCATCATCATCATCATCATCATGATTTGTTCTTGGCTCATAATATATTTATTAAATACTTTTAAAAATGCACAGAACTAATCCATGCTATAAAATTCAAAATGAAACAAAATGCATCAAACACCAAAAGGGACAGAGAGAGTAGTAGCATCTCATTTATCATTAATATTGTTATATACATTGTTTAGAGTGTTGTTCTGTCTTAATTTAGTCTATGGATTATTCTATACCAAAGTACATAAAACCTCTTCCTCTTTATAATGCCAACCTAGTTATACCACAATTAAAATAAGTAGTATACTGTATATTAAATTAATATTAAAGTAGTATAGTGTATATTAAAATAAGTAGTATACTGCATATTACTCCTTTTTGTAATTGTATATATATTAAAAGAAATATCCTTCTTTATCAGGTATTTTGCACCTGTGTAAGTACAGCTACATGGAACTCTTCAATTAATTTTCACTGTGGCAATTTGTTTGCTTATAATTTTTATATTTCTAAAGTTATGATTAGTAATTTGTGCTTATACTTGTAATTCTATACAAAACCATATTCATATTTACTCAATTCATATTTTAATATATGGTATCTCATTTATTATAGTCTTTACAATTTCTTACTCCCCTCAAATGCATGGTTACTTCAGTTTTCTCATTTACTGATTGAATCAGCTAATATGTCCTCATTTTTATTGTCTTTTTTGGGAATGTCATTTAATTATGGCAGTTTTTTGTTTCCTAATTTTTAATCTATCTCTTTCTTCATCCCAGTAATACCAGCACTACAGAAATTACACAAACACTGGGAAATTAAACAATGTATTACTGAATGTCAATGGATCACAGAAAGAAATAAGAGTTTACAAAGTTCTTTGATCCAACTGACATTAGAAACGCAAGCCAAAACCTATGGGACCCAAGAGAGTTCTAAGAGGGAAGTTTATACTCATGAATACACACATTAAAAGAATTGAGTGATTCCAAATACACTAAAGAAGCACCCCAAGATCCTAGAAAAACAAGAGCAATCTAAAGTGAAAATTAACAGAAGAAAAAATATTGTAAACATAAAGCTGGAAATTAATGAAATTGAAATTGAAAAACAATACATGGTTTGGTATGATGTTGCCTGGCATTTTGTCATAGATGACCTTAATCAGATTGAAGCAAAAAACGTTTATTCTGATTTTCTCTAGGACTTTTACCTTGAATGAGTGTTGGACATTATTAAAATATTTTTCTGCATTTATTGAGATAATCATGTGCTTTTTGTCTTTTGCTCTGTTGATATGGTGTATTGTATTTATTGATTTGCATATATTGAGCCATTCTTGGGATGAATGCCACTTGATCATGATGTATAATCTTGATGACTGACTGCATTCTGTTTACTAGTATTTTATTGAGGATTTTGGCATCTATATTCATTAGGAAGATTGGCCTGTAGTTTTAGTTATTGGTTGAATCTTTTTCTGGTTTTGCTGTCAGGGTAATACTTGCTGCCAGGAATGAGTTAGGGAGAATTGATTCCCTCTCAATTTCATTAAAAAGTGAGGAGTATTGGTGTTATACCTTCTCTAAATTTCTTGTAGAATTCAAGCTGTGAATCCCTCAGGACCTGGGTTTTACTTTGTCAGTAAGTTTTAATTACACTTTGAATTTCATTAACTGATATTTGGTTATTCAGCAGCTTTACATCTTTTTGATCCCGTTTTGGTAATTCACATCTTTGGAGGAATCTGTCCATTTATTCTGTGTTTTCCATCCAATGAGAGTATAGATTTTTAATGTGAGTTTTGACAGTCTTCCACAGGATCTGCAATGATTTCACTCTTTTCATTTCTTATTGCATGAATTTGATTTTTTTTCTCTTTTTTGATAAGGTTGACTAGGGGTTTAACAATTTTATTTTTTCAAAGAACCAACTTTTTGATTCAGTAATTGTTTGTGTAGTTTTTTAGTCATTTTCTGCTCTTATATTTATAATATCCTCCCTTCTTTGGGAAAAAGACAAGGATGTCTACTGTCACCACTTCAACGTGGTTCTGGAAACAGTCAGAGAAATTAGGCAACCATTATTCACAGATGACATGACACTTTACATAGAAGACTCAAAAAAATCCCACTAACAGAACTTTAGACTTAAGCAAATTCAGCAGCATATCTGGTAAAAAGTCAGCACTCAGAAGTCAATAGCATTCCTGTATACGAACCACAAACTCACTGAGAAATAAGAGAAACCACACCCTTCACAATAACATAAAAAATCCCAAAATACTTAATAATAAATCTAACAAAAGAAGTAAAATCTTTATATGTTGAAACTTATAGTACTCTGAAGAGGAATTAAAGAGGAATTCAGAAAATAGAAAGATTTCCCTTGCTCATGGATAGGAAGAGAACATTGTGAAAATGGCCATACTTCCAAAACTGTTATACAGATTTGATGAAAACCTGACCAAAATATTATTAGCATACTACACAAATCCAGAGAAAACATTCTTAAAATTCATATGGAACCAGAAGAGACTTAGAATAGCAAAGGCAATCCTGGGCAACAAAGGCAAAGCAGAAGCATCACAATCCCAGACTTAAAATTATACTACAGAACTGCTATAATAAAATCAGCATGTACTGGCAAAAAACAGTCTTGAGGCTCAATGAAACAGAATAGAAGATACAGATACAACTACAAATGGGTTCAGCCACTTTATCTTAGACAAAGGGGCCAAACATGTTCACTGGAAGAAAGCTTCTTTAATAGGTGTTGTTCGAAAACTGACTATCTACATGCCAAAGACTTAAACTAGACTCATGCCTATCAGCACGCACCAAACTAAAGTCAACATGGATCAAAAATCTAAATAGTAAGACATAAACTCAGATTCTACTGGGAGACAAATATAAGTAACCTTGTGGACCTAGGGCTAGGCAAAGATTTCATGAATAAAAATTAAATAATAAATAATATAATAATAATATAACAATAAATAAATGATCAACCACTGGGATCTCATGTTATTTAAAATGTTTTACACTGAAAGAAATCACCAACAGAGTGAAAAGAAAATCCACAGATTGGGAAAGGACTTTTGCTAATTGTTCCTCGGACAAAGCATTTTTATCTACAATGTATAAAAAACTGAAAAAACAAGACCCCTCAAATTTAAACACTCATTCCAGAAATAGGTATCTGAGATGAATATGCAATTATCCAATGAAGACCTACAAATGGCAAATAAATATATGAAAAAATGTTCAAAATCACTGGTCCTTGGAGAAATGCAAATTAAACCAAGACTGAGATTTCGTCTCACCCTAGAAAGAATGGTTGATATCAAGAAATTAACCAATAACAAATGCTGACAGAGCTGTGGGGGAAAAGGAACACTTCTCCATTGTTTATGGGAGTATAGACTGGCATAACCACTGCAAAATGTCAGTGTGGAGATTCCTCACAATACTAGAGTTAGAGGTTCCATTGGACCAAGTTTTTCACCTGCTGGGTATTTTCCCAGAAAAATTGAAAACATCATACCACAGTAATATGTGTTTACCTTGTTTATAGCAGCAGAATTTATAATAGCTAGATCTTGGAAACAACTGAAATGCCCATCAACTGAGGAATGGATAAAAAAGATGTGGTATTTTATATAATGGAATACCACTCAGCCAAAAAGAACAATAAACTTGAGGATTTTATAGGTAAATGGATACAACTAGAAGCCATATTCATAAGTGAAATAAATCAGAATTGCATGTGTAAGCACCATGTTGTCTCGTTAGTGTAAGACACTGAAAGAATAAATAAGATCCAGAAGTTAAATAGGTATAGTAAAAAGGAAAGAAATTGCTCAAAGGGAAATTTTACTGTTTGATCAATTTTGTATGTGTGTATCTGGTAACCTGAACAACTATTTTGAATATAACAATATGCAATATATCAAAGATTGTTAAATTTCTATTATTTGCTTTGACATCCTATATTGTTAATTTTTTGCTGTTTTGTTGTTTAGCTTTTGTTGTTTTTTTGTTTGCTTTTTGATTTTTCTGGTTTTATTCCTCTTTAAAATAAACAGCAAAAAACAATAAACATGTTCAATTAATGAAATGAAGTTTGGTTCACTGAAAAGAAAAAAAAAGATTGACAAATAATTAGTCAACATTACAAGGAAAAGGCAAGAAAAAACTTCTATCAACTCATTAGATACCAAAACTAAGAAGATGATAAAAACTATTTTGAAAACTTATGTTCCAATAAATTGTACAACATAAAAGAAATGGAGAAATTCTATACTGAACTAAATATATAAACTAAATATATAAACTAATGAATAGGACACTAACAGGCAATAAAATAAAGACAATAATAAAAACTTTACCAATAAATGAGAGTCTATGACTTGATGGATTCAAAACAGAATTCTATGATAATTTCAGAGAAAATCTAATGCCAATACTATTCAAACTCTTCAATGAAGTTGAAAGAGAAGGAGAACTGGGAAAATCATTCTTCAAAGCTAGCCTTACTCTAATAGCAAAACTGGACAACAATTTAACAAAGAATGAGAAATTTAGGTTAATCTCTTTCATGAAAATAGATTTTTAAAATTCTCATCAGTACAATGGCAAATGAAATGCAACAAATCTTTGAAAGATGATACCTTGTGACACACCTGGTTATATTCCAGGAATACAAGGATGGTTCAACATATGTAAATCAATAAATATAATAAATCATATAAACAGAAACAAAAGCCAAAACAAATAGCAGTACCATCTAAACAGACACAGAAAAAGCACTGAATAATCCCAACATCAATTGATGGTAAAAATCCTGATGAATGAAAGCATAGAAGGACCTTATCTTAAACTGGTAATGGCCACTTATGACAAACCTACTGCTGATCTTACACAAAATGTGGAAAAATTGTAAGATTTTCCTTTAAAGCAGGAAGAAGACAACCATTACTGTTCAATATAATACTCAAAACTTCAGCCAGAGCAACAGGAAAGGAAAAGATATAAAAGGGAAATTATAGGAAAGGACATGATAAAAACATCCTTATTTACAGATGACAAAATTCTTTACAAAGAAGACCCAAAACTCCACCACGAGATAACTAGAAGTAATAAATTCACAAAAGTATCGGCATACAAAATAAATTTAAAAATTAATAGTGTTCTTGAACAACAATAAATTCACCAATAAAGAAATTAGGAGAACAATCACATTCACAGTAGCTTCCAAAAATTTAAATACTTAGCAATTAACCTTACCAAGGAAATGAAAGAGTTCCATAATGAAATGTATAATATTCTAAAAAATGATACCAAATAGTACATCAGAAAATGAAAAGACATTCTCTGTTCTTGGATAAGTAGAACAAATATCATATTATAAAACCTGACCATCTAGATTTAATGCAGTACCCATTAAACTACCAATAATACCCTTCACAGAACTAGAACAAAACATTGAAATTTATATGGAATCAGAAGAGACCCAAATAGTTAAAGAAATCATTGAGAACAAGAGCAAAGCAGGAGCTATCACAATCCTTGTTTTCAAGTTGTATTTCAAAGCCACAGTGCTAAAAATTATATGGTACTTGCACAGAAACAGACATGCAGATCAATAGAATAGAAGAGAGGATGCAGGCACATTTACCCATCTGATGTTTCACAAAAGGACTAGAAGTATGTGCTGGAGAAAAGATAGAATATTAAACAAGCATGGCTATCTTCTGCATGGTTATCCATGTGCAGAAGAATAAATCTATATTCATATCTCTCCCAGCCTGTGCTAAAGTAAAATCAAAATGGATCAAACACCTATATATGTAAACAGAAACACTGAATCTTCTGGAACACCAATTAGGCACATGTCTTGAAGACACAGGCATAGGCAAAAATTTTCTGAACAGAACCACAAATTATACAAAAGTAATCCAAAGAATCAACAAATGAGATTATAAAAAAATTAAAATCTACATAGAACAGGAGAGAACCAAGTGAAGAAACAGCCTATAGAATGGGGAAAAAATGTCCAGTTACTCCTTGGAGAGAGGACTAATATCTAAAGTATATAAAGAACTCAAAATAGTTACACCCTCAAAACAAAAGACTCAATTAAAATGGACAATTTAAATGAAGGGACAGTTCTCAAAAGAAATAGTACAGATGAAGAGTTTTCCTAACAAACTTGTTGAATAGGCTGTTTTTCCTCCACTTTATACTTGGGGGCCCTTTATCAAATATCAAATAGTTCAATTCTCACTGATCCATGTGTCTAATTTTTGTTCCAATACCATGCCATTTTTATCATTATTGTTTTGTAGTATAGCTTAAAGTCTGACATTGCTATGTTACTGCTTTGCTCTTGTCCAAAAATACTTTTACTATTTGGAGTCTCTTCTGGTTTCATATAAATTTTAGGATTGTTTTCTCTAGATTGGTAAAGTATACTGTTGGTACAATAAATAATACTTTAATAACAAAGTATGCTGTTGGTAGTTTCAGTTGGGACTGCATTGAATTTGTACAGCAGTTTTGGAATTTTGGCCATTTTGACAATATTGGTTCTGCCTATCAAGGAGAAAGGGACATCTTTCCATTTTCTGATGACCTCTTCAATCTTCTTCTCCAGAGAACTATTGTTTTCTTTGTGGTTGTTTTCACTTCTTTGGTTAGTTTAATTCCAAAGTATTTCATTTTTCTTGAAACAGCTGTGAATGATATTGTTTTCATAATATCCTCATTCCATCCATTGTTGGTATACACAAATGTTAAAATAATTTTTGTGTGTTGACCTTGCTTTTTTCTGAAAATTAGCTATTATTAAGAGTTTTTTGCTGGAATTGTTTAGGTCTTCCACATAGAATATGCTGTCATCTGCAAATAGTGATAATTTGAGTTTTTCCTTCCCTTTGTATATCCCTTTTATTTTTTTTCTCTTCATTAATTGCTCTGGATAACATTTCATGTACTATCATTGAATAATAGAAGTGATAGTGGACATTCTCATCTTGTTCCTGACTTTAGGGGAAATGATTTAAGTTTTTCTCCATTTAATATGATGCTCACAGTTGTCTTAGCATAGATACCCTTTATCATACTCAGGTATGGTCCTTGAGTATCTATTTCCTTCAGGCTTTTATCATAAAATGGTGTTGAATTTTGTTGAGTCTTTTCTACATCTATTGATATGATCATGTAGTTTTTTACCTTGCTGCTGTTTATGGAATGAAACCAATTTGATCATGGTGTATCAGGGTTTTGAAAATATGCTGCGTACTATGTGCTAATATCTTGTTGAGGATTTTTGCTTCTATGTTCATTAAAGAGCTTGCCCTACAGTTCTATTTTTTAGTTTGGTTGTTACCTATTTTGAGGATCAGAGTGATGGTTGCATCCACAATGAATCTGGGAGCACACCATCACTTTCAATTTCTTTAAACAGCTTGAGAAGTACTGGAGATATAACATCTTTAAAGATTTTGTGGAATTCAGTCCTGAACCATTACTGTGCTTTTTAAGTTGGTAGATTCTTTACTAATGAAACAATTTCATTGCTTGTGATTGAGTAAAACTGGTTATCTGTTTGTTGAAGAATGAAACTGGATCCTTATCTCTCATCATATATTAAATGAAAATCCAAATGTGGCAGATATATAGACATTAAGGCAGAAAAATTAAACCTGGAAGACAAAATAGGTAAGACACTTGAAGACATGAGTGGGAAAGGATTTTCTAAAAAGAATCTCAGTCACCCAGGAAATAGGAAGAATCAACAAATGGGGTTTTATCAGATTAAAAACTTCTGAACAGTAAAAGATTTAATTGATAGAATGGGAAAAAATCTTGTCAGATATTCCTCAGACAGAGGACTAATATCAAGGATATACGAAGAACTCAAAAAATTAAACCACCTAAAATTAAAGATTCCATCAAGAAATGGACAAGATAAATGAACAGACACTTCACAGAGGAAGAAATACAAATGGTCAACAAATACTTGAAAAATGTTCACCATCTTACCTATATATGATGAAATACTACTCAGCTACAAAAAATGACAAACGTGAGAAATTTGCAAGAAAATGAATGCACCTGGAAAATATATTGAGTGAAATAAACCAGACCTACATGCTTAAAAACCATATGTTACCTTTCTGTTGAGTGAGGCAAAGAGCAAACAAAGAAAATTATATAGAACAGAAAAAAAGGAACAAGGGGATGAATCTCTCACTATAGGAAAGTGGTCCAAGGGAACAAAGGTGAGAGGGGGTAAAACACAAAGAGAAATAGAAATGAGAGAAAGAAAAATGTGCTACATAGGGGACCCTAATATTCCCAATTAATATAAACACTATATGTCATAATGTGAACTAAGACAAAAAATATCAACCAGTATGAGAAGGTGAATGGGGAACCTGAGGAGAAGGAGGGAGAGAAGGGAAGGGGAAGAGCATTTAAAAAGAAATCATCTCTAAGACATCCAGAGAACCATTTCCCAACTGCATAACTTGCAAACATGAACTAATAACATTTTTAAAATTTAAAAATGTGGATACACACAACAAAGTGCCAGCCATAAAGCAGGATAAATTTGAATCACCTGTATAAGAAATAGATGCACCTAGAGACTCTAATTCTAAACAATGTATATCAGACACTGTTGGTTAAGTATGATTTCTGTTATATGAAAAACACAAAATACAAATAATTTAAAGAGCAAAATAAAATATAGATAAGAGGAAACAGGGAGGTAGACTTTTTGAATTTGGAGAGGGCATTTAAAGTTGGAGATAAAAAGGAAGAGGGTAATGGGAACTAAAAAGAACTAAGATGCGATATAAACATATCAACTTCCCACTTTGAATGTTCTCAGTATGTGGAACAAATGCGCTAATGAAAATCCTTTTTTCCTAAAAACACAAGGAAATTAATCAACTCTATATGTACTTATAGGATAAAGTGGCCCTATGTTTATCAAAGTTTTTAGTACAGCAAAGAAAATCTTCAACAGTGAAGTCTGTCAATCATAAAGGAAGAAATAATATCACAAATCACAAAGCCTTTCATAAAGCCAAGAATATGGAAAAATTTCCTAATTTATTTTATAATACTAACATTTCTCTGATATCAAGACAAGATATTGATATTACAGAAATCTCTTTTAAATATAAATACAAGAAACATTGGCAAAATAGCATCCAAAATCAAATTCAACAATATTTAAAAATGGTGTTGTATCACAAACATCTACTTTTCCCCAGGAATACAAGCTTCAGATCCTGAATTTTTCACTTATTGTAGTCATTGAGTGATTACTTAGAGTCAAGTTTCTTTTCTATTGAAGTGGGGAACAGAATAACAACAAGAATAATAAAATTATGATTCATGGGTAAGAGAAACCACAGATTCTGGTCACTTCAGTACAGCTTCATCAAGAGAAGAACACTTAAACTATTGTGCTTCACAGGTAGGTTATCAAGAGATGAGAGGAAGAATGTACATTGAAGGGAAATCTACATTCAACGAAGAAACATAGCTAAGAGATTATAGGATGCATTTTATTGCTGTTCCAGCTTGTATACGGAGTAGGAAATTAAGAAAATTGTGAGAAATATAACAGCAAAGTTTGACTAGAACCAAATTACAAAATGGGTTTTAATACTAAAATGCAAAATTTTTAATTTTTATGATACCCAATGAGTAGAAATGACTCCAGATCAATACAATGATTGATTGCATTATAATTAAGAGTATTCTGATGATAACAAAAAGAACAAATAGAGCTTGGCAATTCAATTACATACTCCAGGTAAGAGCTAATTAGGAGTTTACACAGGATAAAATTTCAAATTTGACAAACTATTAATTCTAAGACATGTTCCTATTTTACATACCATTGCAAAAGAACATCAACTATAGGTAAATATATTATGATGTGATCCAAATATTGACTGTAAGGTATGTATCAGTCTCAGAGATGTTAATATTTGAACAAATATACATGTTAGAATTGAAGAATATTGTATATTGTGTGTAATGAAAGTTACAGAGTATGTTTTGAGACTTTTATATGAATTATAAGATAGTCATATCTTATGAAGTCAAACATGAAGATGAGATTTTTGGTTTTATTTATCGACACCAGTATTAAATGAGAGTCATTATAAAGAAGATAATTTAATTATGGTTCCATTGGAACTTCTGAGTGTTGTCAATCAAAAATTGAGAATGTAATAAAACTTGCAAGCATAGTCATTATTTAAGAGTAATATCTGAAAGTAATCAACATAGGCATAATCACTGCAGTTATGGAAATATTTGAGCTCACAGAATAACAAAGGACATAGAATAAGAGCCTGTGTTTAAAGTAGGAGAACCTTGTAGCATAAAACACTGAAGGAGTCAGTGGGATCCCAAAAGTACAATACATATTATGAAATTGATAGGTGAGGAAACACCTAGCAATGGAAGGCAGCAAACACTGTTAGTTCCCTAGTTTTTGAACTCTTTGTTGTTTTCATAATTTTATTAGGTTTGGTTTTATTCTGTCTTGTTTGGCAAGATTTTACTGTATTTGGTGGTATGGGCAGCTATTTTGAATATAATGGGCTATATTATGGTAGCCATTGTTGGTTTCCTATTATCTTGTTTTGAAATCCTATAATGCTTTAATTCTTTTATTTTGATTGGTTTTATCCTAGTTTTTTGGTTTGATTTTATTGTGTGTGAAGGTATAAGCACCTGTTTCAAAGAAAACAAGAGACATGGTAGCCATTATTGATTTCCTGTTTTCTTGAATCTGTAATGCTTCTCTTCTTCTGTTTTGATTGGTTTTGTTCTGTTTTTCTTTTTTTGCTTTTATTTTGTGAGATGGTGTGGACAGTTATTTTGAAGAAAATGACAGTCATTGGTAGTCACTATGGTAGTCATTGTTGATTTCCCATTGTCTTGTTTGGATGTCTTGTGTTGCTTGCATTGTTCTGTTTGGATTTGGTTTGTTCTGTTCTGATTTTTTTAAAATTCTTTTTAAAGTAAAAAGAAAGAGGCTAGGAGTGTAGACAGGATGCCACATATTTGAAAAAGAAAAGGGAATAAGAAAGTAACAAAAAAGAAGTAGAGAGTGGAAATCAAGCTATCCTGGGATAAGTAGCTCAAATTATAGAAGAAAAATATTTCCAAAAGCATGGATTGTTCACTAGATTCAGTGATTATAGATAGCGAGGGAAATCAACTACCAGAGGAGGAAAAATTGATTCATTTTCAATCATAGTTAATTAAATGAATTTGAGATTTTAAATGCTGAAAAATATTCTCAAAGAAACTTGCTGAACATATTTTAGGTTCTTTTCTTTTTTGAGTATTTTCCAGCATTTAAGAGGGACACATTTTAATTTAAAAGCTAGTATATAGGTGTTTAGAATATGCCCCAAAATTTTAAAAGCTAATGCATGCAATTTACTAGTAATCTAAACCAAATCTAAAACATAGCTGTCATAATAACTTCTCTAGTTCCCAGTACAGCAGATGGTCATTAGAATTTTCAAAAAGAAAAAAAAATGCAGCATCCAGAAATATAAAAACAAAGAGCAAAACATTTCTGCAAAATGAATTAATATTAATATGAATTACTTTATTAGTACTTACAAACAGAGGGTAAGAATACCTGATAATATTCTCTCAGCACCATGGTTCTACCTAATTGTCTTTTCTTAGGGTCACATTTTTATTGAGAGGAAACCCTGATCTATGCTCACTCTCTCACTCTTGCCAGCAGTAGCCTTATTATGTTATGTGAAGCAAAACCAAAGACTCTGGGTTGTCATGTGTGTTAAGAGCTGTCTATTCCCTTATCAGCTTTTCTCCCCCAGCATCTGTTGTATTTTCCAATGAGAAAAATAGACTGTAATTCAGATTCATCTATAGTTAACATTTTGTTTTCTGAGGAAATTGTAAAGATCACTTCATCTTTACATCCACGCCTGGGAAAAACAAAGAAGGCTAAGAACAAACAAGTCACTTTATTTAAATACCTTCACCCTGAACATAAAATAGCATCAGGGGAAGCCTTAATGCTGAAAATACAAGCTCAAAAAGTATAGACATAGGTATGCCCCAGGGAGAGAAACAGCCAGTGTCTCCTGAGACCCACACCATGTTGGAACTTAGGGCGCTGGGAAACAAAGCAGCCCGCTTGCCTCCCTGGTAAGCAGCCATGGCTCAAGCAAGCATCAAACATTCCATCATTCCCCCTCCCATTAGCAAATGGGAGCCAGAGGTCTGAGCATCTCTTGGGAGGTTGACCATGTGCAATATAGCAAATATGGGGGATTTCCTTCTACCATCTCTTTGAAGGCAAATGTTATCACTGTTTTGCTTTGTTCTGATTAATTGTATTGCTCTATTCAATATTCTGTTTTGATAAGTTCTACAGTGTTCTGCAACTGGTTTGATTTTGCTATATCTGATTGAAAGGACAACTATTGTGAAGATAAAGATATATACTATTGTACCTATTACTGTTATCCCGGTAACCTGCTGTGATGTTCTGTACCAATTTCACTGAATCATCTCAGTTGGCTTTGTTCTGTCTTGTTCTGTTGTACGTTACTACCTTCAAAATAATAAAAAAATTTAAAAAAGTATAGACATAAACTAACATTTGTCAAGTATTTATCTGTGACCTAAGTCCTCTAATAGATGTTTTAGATATATTATTTGATATTTTTCTGAAACCTATGGTGTGGACTACGTGTTAGTGTTTGTATTTTATAAGTTCTCATACTGTAACATGATAGCTACTTTGTACAGACCTGGTTTCAAGCTCAATTCCAAATCCAAAGTTCATGATCATTCTTCTACACAGAGCTACCTGCTTGAATACCTGGTAGAAATGGGGAATATTAATGGGTAGTTTTTAGTCTTTATCTGATTTTTCATGTTCATTACTGCTTGTTCTAAGAAGTTGAGTGCACCAATAATTAGTGTACATATGTTTAGTAATAAGCTCTCTTTGAGATATTTATAACCTCCTCTGCTATGTTTTCTAGTTATTCAGGTGTGTGTCTTATACTATTCTGTCCCTTGGTACTCCTTGGATTGGTTTGAGTGGAGTGTTTTGAAGGGCATTTTGTTGCCTTTTCTATGTTTCTATTGCTTTTGTTCATTTGTTTGTCTTGTTTTGTACCAAAGTTTGTGGATGCTTATAGTTAAAAGACTTTGCTCCTAGCATAGAGATATCTTTAGTTGCTTTTCAGTGATGTATTTTGGGCCTCACTAACTGTAATCCTTTGCCATAGCTCCAAGTTCCGACTACCTTGGTTATTTCAGGAAAGGAGGGTACAGTATAGTTAACCTAGTAAACAGGTTTTCTGGGAATGCACTCTAGTATTAACGTCACAAAGGCAATCTGAGTGTTGGCTTGCAGAGAAATAGTAACAGTTATGTGACCCAGTTGCTCTCATGCACAACATCCACTGCTCCGTTCCACTGGTGCATTTCTCTCTGAAGCTTCTGAATTCACTCATTTTCACTGTGTCTCTGTAGATTTAATCTTCCTATCTCGTGAGCTACCAGCTAGGAGCTGGAGAGAAAGTACAGAATTCTCTCTTCATTTTCTTCATCGTGATCTGTCTCCTAGCAGACAGCTTTTATGGGTTCATTTTACCTGTGGAAGTTCAGTTTTCTTCTATCATAGACTTCTTCAGGCATCATGTTCTAACCATGAGCTTTCGCATCACTATTCATTCACTCACCAGAGGCAGAGGGATCACAAAGGTAAAAAAGTAAAAAAAAAAAACAACCGCTTTGTGTACATGGACCCCTAATCAATGGAACAACTATAGCCATACAATGGTACCTCTATTCACAAATTCAGTTTGTTCCACAATTGTGGAAAAGATGGGTATGCTTGAGTTTGTGTGGGAAAAATGGCAGTGTTTGTCACCCAGTGCAGTTTGCAAATGAAAACACAGTTGTGCTAAATGCTTCCATTTATGAACCAAATTGTTTACAAACAAATGCATTGGTGAACCAAGGTACCACAGAATCTACTTGTTAATATTTTTATGAAAATGAGAGATCATCTTTTTACTAGAATTGTATTTATTGAGTCCATGTTATATACATATCATGTAGTTTTTTAAGTCACCTGATAGCCAACGAATAAGGGCATGGAGCTCATTTCTTGGGAACACAGAGAACACAGAAACTACTACATACTGCTCATGACTTTTGAGAAATGTTCTTTAACCTTTGTGCCCAGAAAGACCCAATGATCACTAAAGAACATCAGTGACCACTTTGCCCTGTTGCATTTCCAAGTAGCAGCATAGCTGGGCAATGCAGTGTTCCATAAATGGGCCAGGATAGCAACAGTGAATTGGCCTCTGTTGCTTATTCTTTACAACAGGATAATTCTATTATATCAAAATCTGCCAAACTCAAATTCATGCACATTTAATTGCTGTAAATATAGTTCAAATAAATGTATTTAGTCATCCCATAAAATTACATCCATCATATGCTAATCATAAAAACCCTAAATATGCAAAGACAATAAAAATCTTTTGTAAGAATCCACTCATATTTCCAAAACCTTAATGGAATTCCTGCAGTCCTCATCGCCTTCAATTACGCACACGAACACAACATTTCTAGTAAAAGACTACAAGCAAAGTTGAAAAACGTTAAATAAATTGAAAGAAATGGTACTGGCTGTGGCAACATATATGAAACTAATTTTATCTTATTAATGAGAAAGCTGTGGGTGTTCAAAATGTAGTAGCTATATTTCTACATTGTCATAGCTTAATACATAGTATATTAGCATAGAAAAAGAAAGCATTTTCTAGCAAGAAAAGCCATGATATGGCACCATATTTAACCCACTAAATACAATTTGAAAGGGCATTTGGGTATTATTTACAAGCAAATAGAAGCAACTAAATATCACTTATTTTATCTAATTTATGGAAGCAGTGTTTTGTATGTACTATTTTACAGAGTGGACTGAGCTTAAACCCCAGGCTGGCCACTTAATAGCAATGAACCTGTGCAAGGTGTTTATCTTTTCTATAACTCAGTGTGTCAGTTCATAAACTAGAAGCATAACATTTAGGATAATTCACTTGATGGATATTCAATAGTTTTTAACCCGCAGAGCTAACAATTTTATGTGGTTTAATCCAGTAGCTAACTCTCACAGGTGTGTTAACAGGATTATAGAGATACTCCGTGAAGAACACCTACCATACTTCTTCAAAGAGAGTCAATTCACAACAACATTCTCCCAGCTCCCCCTCATTCTACATGGGTGACACCAGCCTTGAAGGGTAATCTGTTCTTTACTTTTTGTGTTAATGAAGACAGCCAGGGTTGAAAAAACAAATGCCATGAGTGATAATCGGGTATTGTGAGAGATGAATATATTTCTAAATTATTCCACTCTACTAATTTCTCAGATAAGGAACCTAAATTTAGCAAGTAATAGAGAACTCCTTCATCATCCTAGTTTAGTATCATGGTCTCTAAAGCTGTAATTTTTCTTACAGATCTAATCCACTTAGGTGCTGCAGATAGCTTCCAACCCAAAATTTAAATACCAAAAACTGCAAGTGTGTTTTTTGGTCATATTAAAATTCAAATTATAGTATCATTGGCAATTTAGAATAATATAACTATAGTAAGTAACTATATCAATTTTTTAAGGTTTAAAGTACTGAGAAGACATTAAATCACTTGGAGAAAAGATGTAGAGTTAAAATGTTAAATTAGCAATATGATTCTTAATGCATTTTTAAATTTCCATTTTTATTAGCACCTGTTTGTAGTATATAATGACTGCATTCATTTTGGGTACTTGGTACATTCACATCACATGTCTTAATTACTTTGTTATCTTCTCTCCTGGGCTAGCTTCCTCTGATTGTTTTCATACTATCTCTTCTAAATCTCTTTCCTTTGTAGTTTAAAGTTGTAATACGTTAAAACTTTATGCACTAATATAATATATACAAATCATTTAAAATATATTATCCTTTTAAATTTTAGTCATGTTTTTATAAAATGTTTGCATATATGTGAAATTCCATATATATATATATATATATATATATATATATATATATATGGAATGCCAGCAGCAAGAAACCAAACAGGCCATGACCACATTTATTAAAAAGTGTAGCTAACTTTTTTAAACTCCAGGTTTTCAGAAAACCACTGACTCAAATTCATCCTCAACTAAATTTCAGATTTGTAACAAGTAAATATCCTAACATGTGGTCACTAGTAACTGAAGGCCCTGGAACACACTGGTAGAAAAATTAAGAAATTATTTTTGGAATATAAAGGAGATCATTATCTCTTGTTGTCTGCTCAGACCTTGTCAGTGGTAATCCCGTATTGCATTTGGAACTTAAATTGCAAAGCAATCTTGTTTTGATAATGTTAAAAAGGACCAAGTAGAGCAACAACTCAGAAATATGAAACTACAACTGATGCCCATTTTCAATAAAGGGAAAATAATTGGCTAGCTTTACATTATAGTTGTAGCATTTTGCCAGTTGATCAGAGAGAAAACAATGTGAATGACTTAGGGGGAAAAGAAAATCCAAAAGCAAAAGATGACTTCAGGATGACAGAAGTTAACGCACAGCAGAGTCAGAATCATAGCATACTTTGTTATCAAAGTGTGTTCAGAGGTTATTTCTAGCTCCTGAGTTTAAGAGCTAAGCAGTTCTACCACTTTTTATCTACTGTATCAACTATGCTATACTCGTTTCCTTGAAAATCTGGTTGTGAGTTCATTTTTCCTGATTAAGTTTACAAGAATAATATACAAACAATGAATGAATTTTGCCTCTGATACCCCTGTTAACCAAATGTAAAAGTGGCATATGGCATAGAAGCAAGCTGCAGATGGCCCAACAACAGCCAGGCACATCTGGCACATAGCTGTTTGATTTTTTATTTGCCAACTCTCCAGATGACTCTTTCTGGAGAGAAGCCGAATAAAAGAAATTCACTCATCTCCTTTCTTCCACAGCCTCAATGTTTTCACCACTTTCCTTCCTCTCATCTGTACAACTCAAAACAACCAGAGATTCTTAGCTCATCTTAAAAAAAACTGTATCTCAGTTTGATGGCAATGATTACCCAGGTTTTCTAATTCTGCAATCTCTGTAGCCAATTCTTTGGAAACTACTTAAATAGCCTATAAAACGGAAGAGCATTTGGTGTGATGACTGTGTAGTGGTAGGAATAGCTGATTGAAATCCAGGAATATCACTTTCCCTCCAAAAGTTTTACAGTTAGATATTAGAATCAAGCTGTAAAGATATTTTAAATCGCACCCAATTTGATACCAGAAGTCCAATTGAAATAGAATGTAAAGAAATCATTCTCTTATCATAAAACATTTGCTTTGATAAATAGATCTGTATGTTCCAGGAAAAGAACATGTCCTCACATTAAGTATAAACTATAGGCACATCAGTGGTAGTTATTTTTTTTTTTTATTTCCAGCTATTACCAGTTATCCCCATTTTGAGAGACAAGGTGATGGATTTTGGTCATTATACAGCTTGCTTTGGCTAGTAATATTTGAATGCAAATAACATATGTCACCTCCTCGTGGAAGCTCTAAAAACCAATTGGTAATTTCCCACATTTCCTTCCCACTGACTAAGTGACTCTGGAAGCTCATGTCTAGAGGGAGCTACCATAAACCTGAATCTCCAAATAACTACAACAACCAGAGTTTTGCTATTGCTAGCAACACGTTTGCACATACAGATGGAATGAGAAACTTCTTAGCCTTGTTAACCCCTAAGAGTTACAGGGCTCTTATTGCACCACTAAACTATCTTCACTCATATAAAGTCAAATATAAATTTCCAGATTATAGTCACCTCAATTTTAAGTTTAATGAAAAGAATTGATATTATTTAGGAACAAATTTTCAGGAAATAACCTTATAAAGTGATATCAAAATATTACAGTATTTTATTGAGAAGTGTAGTGACTATTTTCTGACTTAGCCTCTTTTTTCTTGCTTGGCCACGAAAAGAAATGAAACCAGAAAAATTTGAATAATCAAACTTTTAATTCCTTTCTATGCCATTGTAAGATCTGAAGCTTAATAATTACCAGTAGTACAAACTCTAGAAACCAAACTCCAAGTTCCTAGCACAAAACAGAAAACGCAAGAATTCCCAGAGATGATTTCCTACTAGAAGAAAAAAAAATGGGGAATTGCCACATTTTTGTTGTTGTTTTATTTTGTTTTGCTTACATTTGTAAAATCTAACCTTTATTTACTCTGAGTTTATAAAGGAAACTAAAAACTTGGCTTCCCACTGACGATTGACTGCAAAACAACTTTGACACTCATTGGCTGTGTGTCTAAACATGCTCAAGCGCCACTTTCTTGACATGTCAAAAATGAACAAATTTCTTTTCTAAAACCATTTGTCCTGCTAAATTTCCCAGCTACAGTAGTGGAACTAGCATCATTCAAGTTTCTGAATCAAAGATCTGTGATCCATTCTTGACTTCTTCATATTTCTCACTGCCAGGTCTCATCAATTCTCTTTCTGAATTTCTTTTCCCAATATCATTTATGTGATCTGGGTCAAGATTTTATTACATTACACAAGGCTGTTGCTAGAGCCTGCTAACTTCTGCATTCAGACTTCCCTTTTTCAGTCCACCTTTTCCTCAGTTGCTAGAATTAAGTTTGATCCTGTCACTCTTCTGCTTTGCTTCCACTTTTCTGGTTATTTTTAGATTTTGCTTCCTGAGATTCTACAACTCAGTAGTCCCACAAATTATCAGGAACAATAATATATTTATCAGTTGTATTAATTTTTCCATGTTAGAATTAATCCTAACATGGTAGCAATTTCCCCCTTTGCCTGTTACAATGATTTATAAACTTTGAGATACAGTGGAGAAGTTTGCACAAATCTTTTTAATAAGTGACTCACAGATGATTCTGGTGTCTGTAATTCTAGTTGAAAATAACTAATCTATAAAATAAAATCTAAATAGATTTTCATTGCTTAGAAGATGCTTCCTGATCTAAGAGCAACCTGACTTCGAAGTCTCTATATTTTATCTGTCTCCCTCCTTTCCTGTCATACCCTGACCATATTGATTCACATAGACACACATCTAAACAAATGTATTCCTCTATACATTTGCCAACAACTCGCAGTTACCAACACTTGCCTTGATTAATCATGGCTCCCTTTAGCATATCAGTTTTGGACACTGGAACTACATGGTAAGTATTTTGAAAGTCAAGTTTGTTTCAGTTTCTAGGACAATCAAAACAATTTTTGTAGAAATAATTAAACATAGATAGAAGTTGATGATGGGGCCAAAGTCCTATTGGCAAGAAGTCTAAGACAGAGCATGAATAATGTGGTTTATAAGGTCTAATGAATGACCTATGACACCTAGTCCATTATACTGATGTCCCAGCAAAGGATAATCATATAGGTTAAGAGGTTGCTGTAACTGCAAGAAGGATGGATTCAGTCATAAATACTGAGAAAGTAATACACAAACCAGAAAATGTAATTATTGATAGGAAGAAAGAATAAGAGAAGAAACTTTAGAATTAATATTGGTGCCAGCCATTTGGTAGTTGTGGTCTGCAGCAGTTAGCTATTGCCACATAACGCTAAGTAACAAATGACACAAAATTCTTTGACTTAAAACAGAACTCAGGCATTTGCAGTTCTCTAATGTATTTGCTGATCTGCTCTGGATCAAGCTCATTTCCTTTGTTGTCTTTGGCTCATTTCCATTGCGTGTTAAAGTCGGGTCGCTTCCATTAGGTCTGTTCTCAGCCAACCTGAGTGGACAGCCTCTCAGTGGAACAGTTTGTTCTCATGGTGATACTGGAAGTGCAAGGAGGGAATTTCAACTAAGCACGCCCATAGTAAGCCTTGGTATCTGCTACCGTTCCACTGGCTAAATGCAAAGTGCGGTGGCAGGTGCACCCTATGTGCAGTAATAGAACCAGCAATGTTGTTGTTATACAGTGGATGCTACACACTCAGAAGTGGTGCCAGAATCCAACCTACTAGAGTCTTCTGAGACATTAAAGATAACTTTAAAGAAGGCAAGTTGATTCTCAGTTACTTCACAGATTATCCAAGTGGTGCTTAACAAGATGACAGTGCTCAAATGATACACAAAAACATTTAGGTACAAATAAACATTTTATCCCAACACAGAATGATAAAACCTCTCCTCAGTTTCACATCTCTCCATGTTATGACTTTACATTCACTCGATCTTACTCCTGAGTAGACGCCCACATGACAATACCTTCTGCACTGGCCTTGCTGCTCTTTGTTCTCACGGTGCTCTGAGCTTTGCAGAAATTTGAAAATTCCATGCTTACTTCACTCTAAAGATGATGGAATTCTGTGGCTATGTTATTAACTGCTAAACTAGAAATCCAACACAGGGTCTATGCATGCTCATCCAGTAAAGGTGTGTTGAATAAAAAGGAACGACGCCTTTGGCTTAGCAAGATGCTCCTCGCAGTTAGCTGATAAACTCTGAAGGGAAACTGGGAGTAATCTGAGTCTGGGATTTTGAGTCACAAGAGTACTGAGGGCTCATAGGAGGGCCTGACAATGATTCCTACATCTCCACCAACACAGCCTCTCAAGGAAGAGTACAAGGACCCTGGGTACAAAGTAAATGCAATGGCTACATCTATGTTAAGCTCACACTTGAGCCAGAAAATGCTTTTTAACCATTGTACTTTGTTAGAGTAGGAAGTTCTCAATTAGAATGAGTTATTCAATCTGGGTGCGTGGAATCCAAATACATAGGTTAAGTTCCTTTGGGGAGGTTAGAGGAATGTTTGAAGCAGAATGCGTGTTAATTGTTACTAACAGAAATTCTTCTGGGACTACGAAGTAGGTGAAATCTATGACTGTAGCTTGAGTGAAAATCTTAGCTGATCTTCAATGTGCCTGCTGGTCCGGCAGAGGCATTTGCAGACAACTTCTGTGGTTGAGAGAACTGTGCTGGTGGGCCAGACCTTACAGCTCGGCCAGCTTCCAAATGTCCAGAGGAAGGAGGTAAGATACTGGGTCCTTCCAGGCAGATCAACAGAGACTCTGGGATAATAGTGCTGCTAGCCCTAGAATTCATTATCATTCAATAAATAGGTCGTCAAAAGCACCAAAATAATACGGGGATGTATTAAAACAATGGTACTCCAGTTTTCTCCTCCCCAAAATATCTTCCAGTGCTTCTTGAAAGACAGTGTTCTATTTAAGGAGCTCTTAAAGTAATCAAGTGCCAAGGTTAATTCAGCACTTGAGTATAAACCATCTTAACTCCTTTCCACAGCCTTCAGAATCTCCATGATCTACTTTTACGGATTCAACAGCCCTTTTTCTCTAAGAAGCATTTGCCTGATGCTGGTAATGGGGCCAGTGTTAACTCACAAGCTGTAAAACTCAAATCTACCAAATTTGTTCTCATGTCTCTGTTTTTATCTTGGCTCCATTTGGAATATTTTAACATAGCTTCCCATGATGACTTCATCTTCTCATTCAAACCTTTGTCCAAGTCCTATCTGCTGACCACACAATGCAACTCTCCCTTCCTGTCACAATTATTCCCCTCACTTTTGTTTCCATTGTACTACTTACCACTTTCTAAAGTTATTTGGCTTGTTTACTGGACTAGAAGTCTCTCAAGGGAAGAGACCAAATATTTATTTGCTGAATGAATATATGTATGAATGAACAAAAGAACTACTAACAAAGCTGATGCTGAACTTGAAACTCCTGATGGAGAATCCCGAGTACAGATAAATACCCGTTGTTGTAGAGCTGATCCCACAGCAGTGTAATACCAATCAGAACAATTGTTAATAAATAATAACTCACTTATATAAAGCAATTGTGTTGATATTCAAATAACTCTATGAGATGGGATAACATTTTTTAAAACTCCTTTTTCAGGTATAGAAATGCCTAATCTCAATAACAAAGATGCTTGTTGAAGGATTTTTGCTAAGCAAGGGACGCATAGAAGTCCAGGGATGCTTTACTTAAATTCTGTGCTAACTTACTACATGTACAACTTTTTCTTAGTCCTTCGATGCTTTAACAGTTGTGCCACTAGGATATGTATGCTATTACCTTGTGGTTTTTATTTTTGTTTCCTTTCATAACTTATTTCCCTCAGACCACTGAAGACAAGAATATAGAATAAATCTTATTTTGACTCTTTCTTTATGACCTTGATTGCCCATGAGGGGTCCACCAGTCTCTTTTTGTGAGTTTCTAAGTCCTTCAAAGAAGTAAATTTCTTCTGCAGCCTGTTTAAGTTACTTGCAGGTAACTGTCAGGCGTCTCTTACCTGTTCCTTGTATCCTCCTGTCTGTCCTTGACTGCTGTGCTCCTAGACCCTAGATCCTATTCTGATGACTTTCATTATCTCTTTTGTACATAAAATTGGGTGTCCATATATAAATTGGAAATTTTAAGTCACTAGCTGTGACCATTTAACTTGGCGCATCAACTTCACTGGATTGAGAAAGGCCTTGCAGACTAGTGGAACAGAGCCTTGGCTGTGTTCAGCTGTATCACGGAGATGGGGTCTTGGGTGCATCCCTTAACAGTTCCCCTCCGACACTGCCCTTGCTCTGCCTCCCTGAAGCCTTTAACTAAGCAGTTTTGCTCCACCAGCCCCTTCTGCTGTGATGTTCTTGCCTTATGATTAGTTGGGTATCGACGGAATCTCCCCAAATCATAAGCCAAATTAAAATCTATTTTTTTCCTTTTTTTTATTTAAAGAGAAAAAAACAGGAAAAAGGTAGAAATATTACAGAATTTCAAGAAAAGAAGATAAATAGTAAGATGTCACTAGTTGATACATTACACATTGTTCTTTTAGAAGTAGTTATTCAAGTTACAGGATTAAAGCTCACAAAGTGGACACTCAAGCAGTGAGAGTGCAAATAGATCTGTTCAACAATCCAACAAGAACCTAGAAATATGGTCATAAATCCCACACACCTAAACATACATGCAGCTATATCTTTTATAGTGCTTCCTATTTCCTCTTTTTTTTACAATAGCAATTATATATTTTTAGAATTTCATTTAAAGAGAAAAAAAACAAAAAAGGGTAGTAATAATACAGAATTCTAAAAGAAAGAAAGAAAAAGGAAAATGAGAAAAAGGCCCACTAAGAAATCAGTAATTTGTAATTACTTATTGTCATCTTGGATGTAGTTGTTCAAGTTACAGAGTTAAAGGGTACATAGTAGACATTCAAACAGTCAGACTACAAACAGTTCTGCTCAAAGATCCAATAAAGATTCAGCAATATGGTCATCTATTTTACACACTCAAACATACATGCAGTTATATCCCTTAGAGCACTTTCTTTTCCTCTTTTTTTACAATAGCAATTACACATTTTGGTTTTATTACACTTGTATTTCTTATTTACTTTTTACACTAGAGACACAATATGATATTTATAAATATGATTCTTATTTATTTCACTAATGAGGATAGTCTCAAGTTGTCTTCATTTGCCTATGAAGGCCTCAAGATCATCCTTTTTATAGCTGAGTAATATTCCATTGTATAAAAATGCCACATCTTTTTCATCCACTCTGCAGTTGATGGGCATCTTGGTTATTTCAAGGATTTAGCTATCACAAATTGTGCTGCTATGAACATGGGTGCACATATATCACTGTGATATGAACTTTTCAGTTCTTTGGGGAAAATACCCAGGAAGGGGATAGCTGGATTAAATGGGGCTTCCAACTCTAGTCTTCTAAGAATTCTCCATATGGATTTCCATAATGGTTGCACCAGTCTACACTCCCACCAACAGTGGAGCAGTGTTCCTTTTTCCCCACAGCCTTGCCAACATTTGTTATCAGTTGATTTCTTGATGGCAGCTATTCTTTCCGGAGTAAGGTGGAATCTCAATGCTGTTTTAATTTGCATTTCTCAAATGACCAGTGATGGTGAACATTTCTTCATGTATTTATTTGCCATTTGTATATCTTTCTCTGAGAACTGTGTGTGTTCATCTCAGATGCCCATTTTTGGAGAGGGTCTTTGAATTTGGGGGGCTTGATGTTTTTCAATTCTTTATATATTCTGGACCCAAGTTCTTTGTCTGATGGGTTGCTGGTTAAAATTTTTTCCCACTCTGTTGGTTTTCTTTTCACTCTGTTGGTGATTTCCTTTGAAGTGCAGAAACTTTTCAATAATGTGAGATCCCATTTGTTGATTCGTTGAAGTGTTTCCCATGCAGTCTGCATTTGGTTCATGAATTCTCTGCCTACCCCTATGTCTCCAAGACTTCTACCTACCTTGTCTTCCAGTAGATTGAATGTTTCTGTTTTAATATTGAGGTCTTTGATCCATTTTAACTTTAGTTTACTGCATGGTGATAGGAATGGATCTAGTTTCAGTCTTCAGCATGTAGAGAGCCAGTTTTTCCAACACCATTTATTAAAGAGACTATCCTTCTTCCAGTGGACATATTTAGCGCCTTTGTCAAATATCAGGTGGCTGAGTGTCTTTGTAGTTGTGCTTGCATCTTCTAATCTGTTCCATTGATCCTCAGGTCTATTTCTTTGCCAGTACCAAGCTGATTTGATCACTGTGGCTTTATAGTACTGTTTCAAGTCAGGAATTGCGATGCCTCCTGTCTTGCCTTTGTTGCCTAGAATTGCCTTTGCTATTCTAGGTTTCTTCTGTTTCCAAATGAATTTTAGGAGTGTTTTCTCTAGATCTGTGAGGTAAAATCTATTTCTTTAAATTGTAGATATTGGTTATTGTGTTCCAGCCATGGGAGAGCTGCCTGCCAGTAATACACTAGCCGGGATTAATTTGCTTTCTGTTTTGAGGATTTCCATATTCATATCAGTTAGTTATAAAGGGTGTATGACATTTTCTGACCCAATCTATTATGCTTTTCATTAAAAGAATTTCAAATAGGAAGAAACATTTTCCAGATAACCTCCAGGTGTCCATTTCTTTTCTTCATCCTCGCCCTTTCCCCTCTTCATCCTCTTCTTCTCCTCCTCCCCCTCTTCCTCTTCTTCTTCTTCTCCTTCTCTCCTCCTTTTCCTCCTCCTCCTCTTCCTTTTTGCTTTGGTTCCTATAATTGTCATGTATACAGACTTAACATTCTTAGCGTTTACAAAAGACTACATTTATGATTAACGATCTAGACCCAAAATCTTTGTTCTTTTCATGAAAGAAACAGAATAATGAGCAAAGAAATAACAGCACACAAATTATTTAAGCAGAAATAACAACTGCAGTCAGTAACTGCAATGGTTTGGCCCACGTCAGAGAACTGCATTAGGAGTGGCCAGACATAGGGTAATATTCCTAGGAATTAAGAATATTAGAACAGATCATGGAATAGGATTTTAAGACTTCACCTTCTAGTTCAATGTTCTTCATAAACTTTCTTAATTTATGCAATAAAAGTGTATTTTTTTCAGGCAATACTGAGATTCAGCTTAAATTTGTGAGCTGCTCTATAACTTGGTCTTTTGTTCTGAGAGAAATTTAAATAAATATTGGTTCTAATCTATCTATGCATTCTTTTATATAATTTACAACTTTAAATGTGAGGCTGCCTGCTTACTTTTGACATGTTTTTATGCAATTGCTTACATTTGTGTTTTTGCATATAACTGATTAAATAAAAATAGCATGAAAATCAAAGTTTAGTAGATAATAATCATAGTAGCAAATGAAAGCAGCCCACATCACTAGGGCTTTGTAAGGAGGATTGCAGTAATGATTGAGACATGTACGTGAAAACTGCTGCACCAATCAACATTTACTCTGGAAGAGTAAACATCTTCAGATTTGATGGTAATAGCGAATGCAATCCACAAAATCCCCATGTGTGAGGAGGTCCTGGGCCATGGCTCCGGAATTAATCCTGTGCTAAATCTACACATCAAACTCCATGAACTTTAACTGAAGTTGGGAAAGACAATTTCAGAACCTGGCTGTGAGCAGATTATTTATGATGCAGTCTGAAATAAAGGCCTTTCTATACCTGAACAACACAAAGGACTAAATTTACCGTCGTCAATTACTTTTTTACAACAGCAGGGTCAGTGTCTGCCCCCAATTATTCATGTGCAGAGACTGAACTGGTAGCAAGAAAATCAACAGAATCTCCGAGGTTGTAAAATAGACCTGGCAGTAGACTGAGCCAATAACACTGGTCTCTCCATCTTCTGCTCTGAACACTGAGAAAGCTCTGTGACCTTAAGAAAGTCAGATATTTTGAAATTCTAGCTCTAAAACAATCCCTTCAGTTTGGTTCTCCTTATTTCATTCAAGATCATCCAGGATGGGGTTCAGGTAAAAGACACAGAAGGGCACTTGGATCTGTGTGAGACAAAATCCTGCAAGTTTTCCTTAATAATTTTAGAATGGAAATTAAGAGTCAAAGCCATCTGCACCATCTTAGGTAAGAGGTAGAAGAAAATCTTTTTTCAACCTTTAGTGTCAATTAATACATGATGGAAGTAAAAGCATTTTTGAGACTACAGTGATTGTCTAGCATTGCTAGAGTAAAAGGTAAGTTAGGGCTGGACATGAATATTCTAGCTAGTGATGATACAAGCAACAGCTAAGTAGTAGCGATCAGAAGTTTACAGAAATGGTCTATACCACTTTATAAATACCCCATAGTGAGGAGACAACCCCCAAAATACTAATTTGAGGTAACAATCCTGAGAAGACAAGAATCTTGGGGAAAATTCCTTATACTACAGGTCGATATTTTGGAACTTTTATTAGACTATGAGTTCAGATGTAATGGAGAACAAATGGCTTGTATAAGATGATTTATCTCTCTTTTTATGTAAAATATGTGTAGAAGGTTAAGAGCTAGCATATTCCCAGTTGATAAGGGTCTCAGACTCAGTTTCTTCTGTTTGTTGCCCTATTTGTTCCCATACTATTTTAATGTAATTCCAGACAAATGTTCTAAACCCTTTCCCAACTATATTATAATGGGAAAGAAGAAAGGAATAAAAGAAACACTTTTTTTCTTTTTAATTACATGATCCAGAAATCACAAAGATCATTTTTTTCTCATAAATATTGAGCAAAACTCATGACATGTGGACATATCTAACCACAAAGAGGGATAAGCAGTGTAGTGCTAAGTGGGGTCCAGGGTCAGTGACTAAAGCCTTATTAGTAACAAGAAGGAGAGAACACAGGCTGGAGAAGAGGCAGAGTAAACACTAAAGGCAAAAATGGACTAAAGACACCTACTTTCTGCTTCCTAACAGTTCATTATATTTCTTTCTTTAACCTCATTTTTTTTTGCTATCTTATGTTTCCTCTCATTATAGCATCTTGATATTCACTAAATTCATATTTCTATTAATTTATTATTTCTCAGTCTTGCTTAATTCCAAAGTTCCAGTAGCTGATATTAATATAAAACAGTTTATTTTTATGTAACAAATGTAAATAAAATTTTAATATAACTAATTTCTACTCCCCATTTGTAAAATTGTCCCTTTGTGGACTGCTTTTAATAAACCTTCATTTGTATCGCATTAAAACATTCAGCTCAAGGGAAAAAAACACAGATTTCTCTAAGAAAAACACCTTTATCATTAAATTTGATTTATATACAATTGAACATAAGCAAGAAAAAGATCAGATCACTTTAAAATTTTAGAGGACTATATCTGACAGCATTGCACCAAAAGGAGCATGGGGTGTACCCCAAAATATATATTCTTTAGAAAGCAGTAAAAATGAACCATGTACTGAGTGATAGATAGGTATACAGATAATGCCCCTGGTATTATGAAGGTATATTGTAATTTTACCCCAGTAAATGTATCAGTTGCACCCCTTAATGGCAAAGATGTTTAAACTAAATTCTGAAAGATTAAAGTCAATAATTATGTAAGGAAGGAACTAATCATCCAAATGTAAAAAAGCTATAGCAAGGGAGGAATAAAAAATCCCATAACATCTTTGTCTTCATCCTTGCCATGGTTGGATGTTTCTTCCAAAAATTAATGTGTTGGAAACTCAAACCTCAGGTTCATGTGTTGATAGCATTTGGAGGCAGGACCTTTGAGAAGTAGTTATGCTTAGATTAAGGTAAGATCCCCATGATGTCAACCATGGATTCACAAGAAGGAGAGACTCAAGCCAGTGTACTTGCTTTACCATGCAGGTGATGTGCTCTACCACTGTTACGCTATGATCCAGCAAGAGGGCTCTCACTGGTACTGAGATGTTGAGGACTTGATGACACCATGTGGATTTAGTTTCCAAAATAACGTGCTAAAAATTTCTCTCTGTAACTGGGCCCTCCTGAGGCTTGTGGGGATTGCCACCTTGGTGGAGCCCATGGGGTGGGCTCACCTAAGCTCTGTACCACTTGGCTCGGCATGACTACAACCGCAGCCAGGGCCTTCTTTAATTTGACCACATGGACCTATGGGGCTGATGAGAGTAGGCTATGGATCACCAGGTACTCAGGATGATGAAGGATCAGCCACCAGCTAGCTACTGTGCAGCTTGGTGTATAAATGGCAAAGCATCTGCCCATCATAACGTTGCACAGTCAAATGGAGAATGAAATTTCACAGGCATCTGGAAGAAAGAATCATCTTGAACATGAATGATTAAATGAAAAAAGAAAATCAAATGGATTGGAATAAACCTCAACATCTGGCACCCGAACAGGGGACTCGACAGCAGAGACTTCTGCTGTGGAGGGTGACTGGCCTTCACTGTGTTCCTGGTTTTGGACAGGGCCCCCGACACATTGACTTCATTTTTCTTTGGAAATCCCTGGGATCACTCTCATTTTGTGTTCACTGTTCCTGTCTATAACAATCACAAGCCTACATACAGGTACCACTGAAGTGCATTGCCTCAAGCCCTGTGTGGATTCCTGGTTGCTGTGTTCAACCTGCATGGAATGACTTGCTAAGAGCTTCATTTATATACAGTTTCTTCCTAGGTCATGAGAATTTCTCTCCTTTTGTCTGGTCTTCTCCATGGTGTTGGGTTCTAGCATCTGAGTTGTTTTCCTCAGAGAGGCTCTCTATCATGCTATCAATTGGCCATCTTGGACCCTTGGCGGTAGGAGGCACTGCAACAGGGAGTGGAAATGGCAAACCAAGCTGCAGGGCCTTTCAGGGGAGGGCTGGCCCACATCGTCCCTGCCTGCACCTCACAGATCAAAAACAAACAGGAGAGGGCACCACTTCCCTAGCAAGTACACTGCAGAAAAACTGTAAGCAACAGGAAAAGGTCCTAAGACCTCCACCATTCACCTGTCTGAAAGAAACCAGAAACATGACAAGACAGAGAAACAACAGAAAGCCTCCAACCGCTGACCCAGGGAAAATAAGTCCAGGAGAGGTAAATCAGAGGAGATTGAGGGCAGCAAACATGCACTATCAGACATGGCCTCATTGGAAATAAAGAAATACTTCCGTGACCTCATTGATGAATTTAAATCTGAAATTCTAACTCAGGTGAAGCAAGATATAAGAAGATTAGTAAAAGAAGTCCTGCATAATCCTCAAGAAGACACAAATGGAAGAATGGAGGAACCCGGAGAAAGGAGAGAAGCCTTTGATGAAGAATATAAACAAAATCTAGAATATGTGAAACAGATACAAAGAGAATATCAGGAAATTAAAAACTCCATTGAAAGCTGGCAAAACCTCTTAACAGAAACTAAAGACAGACTTTCAAAACTTGAAGATAGATTTGCAACATATGATCATGAAAGGAAAGATCTCTTAAAAATAACAAGGAACCAGGAAATAGCAATACAAAGGCTAGAAGATGACAAGAGGATTTTTAACTTAAGAATAGAAAATGTGAACAAAGAAGCAGGGAAAACTACAAATGAAATAAAAAGGCTATTCACTGAAATAATTAAGGAAAACTTCCCAAGCATAGGAAATGGAAGTGAAGTTCAGATAAATGAGGCATACAGAACTCCAGCCAGCTACAACCAAAACAGATCTACACCCAGACATATAATAATCAGAATCCCAGAAATCCACCACAAGAACAGAATATTAAAAGTGGTCAGAGAAAATAAACAGATTACCTATAAAGGAAAACTCATCAAAATCACAGTGAGCTTCTTGATGCAAACTATCAAATCAAGATGAGCTTGGAGTGAAATATTCCAAACCCTGAAAGAAAATAGTCTCCAACCCAGATTGATGTATCCTGCAAACCTATCTCTCAAAATTAATGGAGAAATAAGATATTTCCATGACAAAGAGGAACTGGGGGAGTTCGTGACCACCAGTCAAACCCTGCAAAGAATATTGAAGGACATTCTAGAGAGAGAGAAGAAAATCACAAGGATTCCAGCAACAATGGCAGAAAGGCCTCAATGAAAGGGGCAGACAGTGGAATGAAGGAGAAAAGTAAACAACAATGATAGAAAAATAGCATAGCAGAGATGAGGCAGAGAAGATTGGCTGCATCACTATTTTGTCTTGACTGATTTTATTCAAATCTGGTATGCTTGAGAGTATCGAGTCTGAGGGTGGAGGCGGCTATTCTGAAGATGACAAGGTTCAATAGGATACCCATTCTGGTTTGATTATTAACTGCCTTTGAAGTCCTATAATGTCTCCAATGTTTGGTTTTTATTAATAGTGCTTTGTATTGCTAAGTTTAATTATACTATGCCTGACGATATAGACAATTTTATTGAAAATGCAAAGAGACATCATAGTAACTACTGTAGATCACCTAGTATTGTGGTTTTATATGTCCTTTTCATTTCATGTTTCTCTAGGAATTTGTATTGTTGACCTGCTTTGATTTGTTTTTCCCTCTGGTACAGAGGGACTAGGTATATATGTAGAGACTTATACATGTGTAGAACTTCTAAACAGTATATGAGAATTGATTATAGTTACTGTAAAAAAAGAGGAAAAGAAAGTATTCTAAAGGATATAACTGCATGTATGTTTAAGTGGATAGGATTGTTGTGGTCATGGGTTATAGAGAGAACAATTATAATTAGGACATGGCATTTACAATATTATTTTTATGATGTCATCCAAGCTTAACACAAGAAAGTGCAGGAAATCTATCCACGTCACTAAAGACATAAAATGTTCAGCCAAGGGCCTGAGTCCCACAGCAATGTCCCACATGAGTCCAGCCAGATGAAGACCCAGTGCTCATGACAATGCCTTCCATGAGTCCAGCTGGAGGTCTAGAGCCCTCAAGAAGGACTCACGCCAGTCTCTTTTACGGATCCATGTTGGGAAGGCCCAAAGGTCAGTGGTGGAAGCTAGAAAGTCTATGCCAGCGGGGTGAAGGAGCTGTGCTGGTAGGTTGAGGGTTCTACACTAAGCCAAGAAGTCACACTCACAACACAGACCAGGGCTGTCCTGAAAATCACCACAGCCATCCTTAGTGACATGGAGGCCCCGAACTCCTCAAACAAGCACAGTCGAGTACATGCCAGGAAGCTGGAGTGCCAAGTTCATCCTGGAGACCAAGCGGCACACGTCTTCCTCTCTGGAGCCAAGAAGCAATGCTCGATGTGAAGACCAGAGCTTCTTTAAGAGAACCAACGACTCAAACAGCAACTCATATGAGAACCCACAACGCCTCAATGCCTCAATGCCTCAATGCCTTAATGCAACTAACGCGAATAGCTTCTCCTTCTCCACATCTCCATTTATGCTGGCAACCTTCCTCAGGTGAAACATCTATGCCCAGCACCCTGCTGAATTAATTCAGCTGGCATTGAGTTGACCACCAGTTTTCAATCCATAACACCGTATTACTAAGTTTTTGTTGGATAGGTGAATAGAACCGATTGCAGTCTCACTGTTTAAATGTCTACTTTGTATGCTTTATTTTTGTAATTTGAACAACTACTTCTAAGAGGACAATATGTAATTATCAACTAGTGATTTCTTACTGGTTTTTGTTTTTGAAATTTTGTATTATTTCTACCCTCTTTCTGTTTCATTTTTTTCTTTAAATAAAAAAAAATAAAATTTCTATCTGCTTATAAGTTAGTTACTTTTTATTTCTCACATTCCTTTTGACAAACAAAATAGACAACCAATATTTTTCAGAGCATATCAACATAGAAAAAACACTACTTATGATGACCTGTAAATATAGGACTCAATTGGGAAAATAATTATTTAATATAAGTTTTAACAAAGCTTTTATTTTTGTAAGGCAAAATCATTATTTTGGGGCAAGTGGTGTGGTGCTGTGGTGATATCATGAACGTAGATGTGGGGCTGACCTTGGGTAACATGTGGGGAACACAGGCTGGGTCCTAACTGACTCTTAGGAGTTTGACCCGCATATGTTAAAGATGGGCGATAGTGTGTAAGAGAACTTTAAGGAATTTTATAATCCATTGCATAACAAATATTTGGTTCTAGTTCCTGCTACAGTTTTAAAAGCTCTTCATGTTTCCTTTTATGTTTACAAATCCTGAATTACACCATATTGCTATATCTTGGGTGTGTGGATACCACACTCTGCTACAGTTGAGATTCTAGAATCTGTAAGTAAAAGCATTTTGTTGCAGAATTCTATTGTAAAATTAATATTTCATTGTTGGCATATGACATGTTACAATTTCATAGTGTTTTAGTGAGCTCGGGCAGGTTGAAAGCATACCTTAGAGTAGCTATAATAACAGTAATTTATGTTCCGACAGCTTGGGAGGCCAGAAATCTGACATCAAGTGGAAGCCAATGTAGATGGACACTTTCTTGCTCTGTCCTCACACAGTGTTTACAGAGAGATAACGTTCTGTGGGATCTTATCTTATGAAGATACTAATCCCATAGTGAATTCCTATCTAAACCTAATTATTCCCCAAATCTCTCATCTCCAAATAGTACCTTAAGGATTAGGGCTTGAACATATGAACTTGTGGGTGATGGAGACAAAATTCAATGTATAGCATAAGGTTTCTAAATATGTATAATACTTCTATGAATCTGTAATTATATAAAATGCCAAATTAGCATGAGAGAAAATTAAGAAAGTATCCTCAGGTAAAAAAATAAACCTTTAAGAGATGTAGCATGGTTTTGTGAAATAAACACAAATATTTGGAGCCAGAGAGTTTTATTTTGAAATCCCCTGTTCTTGCTTTCTAATTCTTTTCTAGCAGAATATTTGTGAGATTACAGAAATAATGTATAAAATATCTAAATTCCTTGTGCATATACTTAGTAACTAGTCAAAAATAGCAAGTTGTAATTTTGTATTATATCAAATAGTAATGGTCTGTGTACAAATTTAGTAATTTTGATACTAAAAATTTAATTATCTCTCAAAACTAATAAGTATGGAAATATAATGCTTTAAGATTAGAACAGCAATTCAGTAATGCCCAGAAAGATTTTTGATTCCTTCCCACTCACTTAAGCATTGTTTTAGCCAACAATAATATCACCAATTGCCTAGGAGACAAATCACAGGCTGATACTAGATGGTGTGATCTGTGTATTTACTGCTTCAGGATCACTAGCAGTCAGTAAGGCAGCTCCAAGTCTCACAGCTGCACTCCATCTATGAAGAAAAGAGGAAACAAAAATCCTGGAACTTTTGTTTATTTTTTCAGGAAAACAAAAGTCCCTTGGTGGTGTCCTGCTGGATTCCCCTTACTGCTTCATTGGTTAAAATTGGGTTAACAAGTCATTTTACCAAGAAATGAGGCTAGAAAACTGGGTCAGAGGGTTTCCAACTTCTATAACATGTATGGCATAGAAGAAAAGGATTTTAAATGGTTGATAGGTGTGTTATACATATTCAGCAGAAGCCTAGAACACATCTTCTCCCACTTTTACAGCCACATTCTAAAACAAGTACTGCTGTAAAAGGGTTTTTTTACAAATGCACTTAAGGGCTGCAATCCATTAACTTTGACACAGGTGGATTATCTTGGTTCCTTTAACATAATTATGCAGTCTTTTAATCATGGATCTATATGTCAGTGACACAGAGGCAAAAGGGAATTTAGAGCAGCTTTGCTGGCTTGAAGACAGAAGGAGCATCCCTGTCACATGGCAGGGATGTGACAGCCTCTAGAAGTTTTGAGTGGCTCACTGCTGTTAGCAAACAAGAAAACAAGGGCCTCAGCTCTTCAATTTCAAGGAACCAAATTCTAACACAGTGATGGGTTTAGGAAAGATTCCTCCACTCACGCTCCAGTTCTCCAGACAAGAACCTGCTAGAGGTGATAACTCAATTTTCACTTCGGAGACCATTCTCAGAAGTGTTGGTCATCTTGCCTACAGAACTATTCACTAGTAAATGGGCTTCATGCCATAGCCACTGAGTGAATGGTAATTTGCAAGGCAACATTAGAGACTTAATCCATGGTCTAACACTATTTACAATTCCTTTTGATTTTACTGTTATAATATTCTTTTTAAATTTTTTATGTGTACATATTTACATTCCTTGTGAGGAGTTGGTACATGTCCATAACACATCTTAATTCTGTTTTCATCACTTTGTCTCCTTTCTTTCCCTCTTCCTCCAACTCTTGATCCCCTTCCCATTTGAGAATGATCTGTATCTCATTTTACTCTATTTATAACTTGTGTTTCTCATGTAAGAAAAAGTTTGTGTATCCGATTTATTTCACTTAACATTGTAGTCTCAAGGTGTAACCATTTTCTTATGAAGGGCTCAAATTTATATTTCTTTGTGACAGAGCAGAACACCATCATGTGTAAATACCATATTTCCTTTTCCATTCATCTGTTGATGGGCGTATGAATGCACCGCTATAAACACAGGTATGCAGGTATAACTATAATATGATTTCTTTAGCTCTTTTGGGAAGATACATAGAAGGGGAAGTGCTGGATTAAATGGAATTTCTATTTTTAGATTTTTGAGGAATCTCCACATGGATTCCCACAGTAGTAACATTTTATGATACGTTTTGAGGCCATAATACTAAAATAAATAAGCCAGACATACATAAAAATATTGCATCATATCACACTAGAATTTTAGAAAGAGTTCAAATACATAGAGATAGTGAATGAATAGTGCTTATCACAGGTGGGAAGGAGGGGAGAGAAAAAATGGAGAAATGTAGTTAATCAAGAGGCTACAAAAATAGTAGATATGTAAGATGAATGGGGTTAGAGATGGAATATAGTACAAAGAAGATTAAAGTTAATGAAATTATGTTGTTAAATCAGTAGATTTTAGCTGGTCTAACACAAAAATGTATGTGAGATGATAAGCAACATTCATCTGCTTCACAAAAGGGATGATTTTATTACCTATGTGAATTTTAAAACATCATGTAAATCTCAAATATGCATAATAAAATTTATTTTAAATGTTTTTATGAAAAATATAAAATATATTTATTTAATTAAAGTAATTAAGGAAAATAGTATATAGTGGGGAGATGAGAAATATGATGAGGGAAAAAGGACAATTTTCTTTTTTTTTTTAGATAATTTTTAAATTTTGAAGGTAGTAAAATACAGCAGATCAAGACAGAACAAAGCCAACTGAGACAATGCAGTGAAACTGGTACAGAACTTCACAGCAGGTTACCGGGAGAACAGTAATAGGTACAATAGTATATCTTGTTTTCTTCCAAATAGCTGTTATTTCAATCAGGTACAGCAAAATCAAAGGAAATACCGAACTTATGAAAACAGAGTATTGAATAGAGCAATACCATTAATCAGAACAGAGCAAAACAGTGATAAAAATATTTTCCTTGAAAGAGATAGAAGGAAATCCCCATTATTTGCTATATGGCCTACGTTTCTCCTCCCAAGAGATACTCAGATCTCTGGCTCCCACTTGCTAAGTGGGGTGGGATATGGATGTTTGATTCTTAGACTGTGCACCAGTAGGTTCACAGCCGCTTACCGGAGCGGTGAGCTGGCTGCTTGTTTTCCCAGCACCCCAAGTTCCAGCATGGCATGGACCTTAGGAAACACTGATGGTTCTTGCCCTGGGGAGGCCGTGGCTTGCCAGGCCACAGCCACTTACCAGAGTGGTGAGAGCTGGCTGCTTGTTTTCCCAGAGTCCCAAGTTCCAACATCAGGGATGATTTTCTTAAATCAACATAATATAAAGGGACAAAAGCAATGAGAAGTGATGACCCTGGACTGGTCTCTAGAACAATTTCTTCCTAAACTTAAGGTTAAGGGACACTTATTTTCATCCAGCAAGTAAATCAAATATTTTCAAATAATAAAGAAGTTTCAAATATAAATGCTGTAAAACAATGATTAAACAATGATAGCACCATTTGTCTCAAGAGAAAATTATCCAAAAACCTGCAACGTGATGTTGCTTATCTATGTTTTTTAACTCATTGAACCAGGGTCTCACTATGTAGTCCAGGCTAGTCTTGAACTCACTATGTAGCCCAGGCTGGCCTCAAACTCATGGCAATTCTCCGTCCTCAACCCAAATGCTGGGATTACAGGCATGTGCCACCATGGCCAGCTTGGCTACCTATGATATAGCTTAACTGCAAAAAAATTTACTCTAGGTCTACACAGTTTAGCATTTTAATATATCACATTTTTTAAAATTCTAAATGAGAAAAAGCTTCAAATAAGCTATAACTGTCCTCAAGTGGCAACTCATTATCTTACAAATATTCCTTTGATCTAAATGCATGTAATATCACTTACCCAAATATTAAATTTATACAAGCAGAAATAATCAGTGATAAAAATAGTTGAAAACCACAAAGATGATCCTGTGCTGTTTAAATGAGTTGACTCCTGTGAGAGCCTTGACACTTTATTCAGAAATGGAGAATCACTAATTAATTCTGTAGAGTCAACAGAAAGAAGACTGACCCTATTGTACCTGGTCAGGCAAAACTTTTTGAGCCTGCTTCTACTCTGGCAAAAAATAAGGCAGATACTTTCATGGCCTCAGTGATGACATCTTGAATATGATATGGTCGTTTATCAATATGACAAGGGATACTTTGAGGAGAGTAGGAAGTCTAAATATCATGTAGCACATTAGAATTCTGGAAGAGAAAAGTAAAAATCACCTTGTCACTTAGTGTAACTGAAGACTAGAAAAATTAGGCTTCCTCATGATTAATGTTGGTACCGTCAGCTTACACTCTGTCACCTACTTCCATGGAGACTGTGCATCATGTGCTGGAGAAGCAGTTAAGGCAAGCGTCAAGGCAAAAACACAACCAGCTTTTAAGCAAAGATTGCTTTAACTCCTCAAAGAGCCTCCTCTCTCACATATATCATGTCTCTTTCTGTGGCTGGCTCAGATCAGTGAATATAATTACACTGAATCTCTGGTGGCAGGGCAGGTGGCAGCTGAATGGCTAGAAAATTACACACTTTACTTCAATGCTGCCAGAGTTTCCTTTTTCTTTCTTCCAATTTTGTTTGAAAAAAAAGTATTTTTCCAAAGAAGCAAATTAAGTAGAGCTGTATTTAAAACTTTTACAAAATAACTATTATTATAGGAAGGCAGTCAATACTTGATGTTATGACCAGTAAGTTATAAAATAGAACATTAAAGTAAATCAAACTGAATAAGAAAGAAAAGCAGTGATATCAATTACCACAATTATTTTTAAATTCATGTAAAAATCTAATCATGTTTACTCCGTGCATAAATTGAAGGTAAGCTCTTGATCTTTAACCTCATCCTTAGAGAAGCTTATTTTAATTTTGGAGGCTCCTAAAAATTAACTAAAATTATAAATTCTTTCCATAACAAAATTTTATATGCAAACATTTATAGAGAAGTTCTAGCACTTACAGACTTGTAGTAACATTTCTTTTAAATATTTATCAATTAAATTCTATTTATTATACATTAAGAGTTTAAAACTCCAAAACTATAAGAAAAAGGTATAAATTTGAAAGAAAAATCCCTTCTTTCAAACAGTAAAATCATAAATCTGGTGCTTTTCCCCATTATTTCTATAATTTGAACAGTTATGTCAGATCTAATCCACCCAATAACCTTACTATTGCCCTCCCCAGTACCAGCATGATTTATTTTCAAGCCATCCTCTTTGGTGTCTACATGTCTACCCCAAAACCACACATATGCATAAAAGAAATCCTAGTACAAGCTTAGAAGCCTTCTTAACTTCTATTTGTCTAGAGAAAGAAGTCAAGATTCACAATCAGGGTAAGGAAGATCCATCAGAATCACAAGCAGTTCCTCTTTTCTGATTTCTAGACTTTCCCCTCCTGTTCTGTATTTATTTATTTATTTATTTATTTATTTATTTATTATCAGTATCAGGGATCAAACTCACAATGGTGTGCTTGCAAGGCAGGCGCTTATGCCACTGAGCTAAACACCCTGCCCCCCACCCCTGCTCTGTATTTAACTTGCAGCCAAACTCAACCTTTTCAAACACAATAAACAGTTCACTCCTCCAACCTGGCCAGGGAAACCTGATTCATTCTTCAAATATTCCATCTTAGAATGACTTTTTAGAAACAGCTAGATTCCTTCTGTCCATCTCAATATATTCCTCTGTATTAAAACAACCAATTTAAATATATGTTCCTCCATAATACTTTCAAAGACTAAAGATAAAGACATACTCATTTATTTAAGATGTCTGCTATGTCTTGTGCATAAAAATATCATGATTTACTGTAAATGTTGAAACTTTAGATTTCTGTTTTAACCTATAGTTTTCTGTTTGTATTGATTGGTTTGTCAAATGTACACAGCACACCTACATAACCAGCAATACAAAGCTCAAAGTATAATAGGAAAAAGATTTTGATAAATGCTCAGAAATAGATACAGAAGACCTGCCTAGTGACCCTAACCAGCAGAGGAGCTTAGTTGCATAATGCAGGGCCAGGGAAAGGCCTGCTCAGCAATCTCAACCAGTTGGGGAGCATCAGGGCAAAGCCTGGGAACTAGGAAGGACTCTTCCAATGAATACAACCTGCCAGGGAGCATAAGGGCACAGCATAAAATCTGGGAAAGAACCACATAGTGACCCCCACTAGTCAGAAGATACCTCCTCCATGGCCTGCCAATGTTAACTCAAGAAACAACTGGTACTGTGCATTTGACCATTCTGGAAGAATACAGAAAAGTGACAACATGAAAGAGCAAAATGCAGCTGTGAATCTCTGGCCCATTCCAAATAAGTCCAGGACAAATGGACATAGAAGAAAGTGTAACTCACACACATGAAATTTCTGAAGTAATAGCAACTTGAGTAAAGAAGCAACTCCAGGAAAGAAATCAAGGTGTCCAATCAGTGAGCAACAAAATATAAAGCCTCCTGGGTGAAACAACTCATATGCCAGAATAAAACACCCTGGAGAGACTCAGACAGAGGGAGATGGAACCTCTTGACACGGGAAGAAATTAAAAGGTAAAAAAGCTCGTCAAATACGTCGGGACTACAACTGAAGCAGGTAAAAATTACAGGACACAGCATTTTCCCTGTGACCCACCAAGTTTGTGCCGGCCTGAATTTGCACCAGCTTTAATCTGTGCCAGCCAGCAGAGCCGCCCAAACTCATTCCCGCTGCCACTCACAGGAACCACAGCAGCACTGAAGTTGAGGGTTAGTGAGCCCAACGGAGAGCAGAGTCAGTGAAGGGACCTTCATTAATCCACAATCAGTACTGGGAATGAGAACCCCCCATAGGAAGGGCGTGACCAAATGGGTGACATGTTGGAATTGGGCAGGAGGAGCCTGAAATGGGAGCAACAGTGACTTCAGTTGGTTGCTCCCTCCCTAGAGCAGATTCATGAGATTTGCTTGGACTGGGCTGTGCCCCTGGCCTGGACCCAATGAGCCATCCCAAATCAATTCCCTGTGCCTAGCATGCACAAATCAGGTGAAGGCCCCTGAAGTTTGGCTGGCCTGGTGGGGAGGGGCAGGCATACGCAGCATCCTTAAACCTCAGTAACAAGAGCAGTCAGGAGAGGGTGGAAGTCCCTTGCCAGCGTGCTTCAGAGTAAACATGGCCAACAGGGAAGGGAGCTGGGACCTGCACTGTAACCTGTGTGGAGGAAGCCAGGGCCATGACAGGAGAGAGAGGCAGGAGGATGCCCCCAGCCTAGAACCCTGAGAGCACTGATCCAGGAGAAGGAAAAACAAGGGAGACTGAGGGCAGCAAACACACAACATCAGACATGGCTTCAATGGACATTAAGAGATATTTTTGGGACCTTGTAGACAAGCTCAAAACTAAAATATTAAATCAGATAAAGCAAGATATGAGCAAAGTAATAATATAAATGCTCTCAGGAAGCTTCTCTCAGGAAGATACAGACAGAAGAAGGGAAGAACATAAAAAAAGGAGAGAAACATTTGATAAAGAATATAAAGAAAATATAGATTACGGAAGCAGATTCAAAGAGACTACCAGGAAATTAAAAACTCCATTGAAAGCTGGCAAAATACCTTAAAAGAAACTGAGGATAGACTATCAAAACTTGAAGGCAAGTTTGTGACGTGTGATCATGAAAGGAAAGATCTCTTAAAAATTACAAGGAAAGAGGCAGTAACAATACATAGGCTAGAAGATGACAAGAGAATTTACAATTTAAGAATAAGAAATGTGAATGAAGAAGCAGGAATACAAAGAGGTGAATTACAAAAGCTATTCATGAAAATCATTAAGAAATACTTCCCAAGCATGGGAAAAGAAAATGACATTCAGTTATGTGAGGCCTACAGAACTCCAGCCACCTACAACCAAAACAGAGATACACCCAGACATATAATAATCAAGATACCAGAAATTCAATATAAAAACAGAATATTAAAAGATGTCAGAGAAAAGAAACAGATTACCTATAAAGGTAAGCCCACCAGGATCACGGCTGACTTCTCGACACAGACCACCAGATCAAGAAGAGCTTGGAGCGAAGTATTCCAAGCCCTGAAAGAAAATAACCTCCAGCCCAGATTGATATTTCCTGAAAAACTGTCACTAGAAATTAATGGAGAAACAAGATGCTTCCATGACAAAGAGGAACTGGGGGAGTTTGTGACCACCAATCCAATCTTGCAGAGAATACTGAAGGACATTCTAGAGAGAGAGAAAAAAAAATACCAGGATTTTAGGAACAGTGGCAGAAAGGTCTCAATGAGTGGGGCAGGCAGTAGAGTGAAGGAGAAAACTAGACAAACAAAGGCAGGAAAATAGCATAGTAGAAATGAGGTAGAGAAGGATAACTAGAATCTCTAACATAGATGGCTTTGATACGCTATATTGTTAATAGTGCATTAGGATTTAAAACCTACATTACTCACACTACTCTGGTTAGATGTATTATACTCTGTTCCAGTCATTCTACCTGTACTAAATCTCAGGGCACAGAGAGTAATCCTGAAAATAACAGGATATAGTATGGTAATAATCTTTAATTTCCTATTAACTTATTCTAAAGCTCTGTAAAACCTACACTGTTTTACCATGACTGATTGTAATTGAATCTGGTTTGTTAGATCACTGTTTTCTTTTGATAGATTTTATTCAAAGCTGCTATGATTGATAGTATCAAGTGTGAGAATATAGGCAACTGCACTTAAGATGACAAGATTCACCAGAATATCCACTCTGGTTTGATTATTACCTGCCTTTGAAGTTTTATACTGTCTACAATGTTTTATTTTTACTAATATTGTTATGTACCACTATATTCAATTATACTGCTATATTTAATTATGCCTGATGATATAGACAATTCTATTGAAGATAATAAGAAACAACACAGTAATCATTGTAGATTACCTTGTACTGTGGTTTTATATGACTTTTTGGTTTCATGTTTTTATAGGAATTTGTTCTGTTTTGTTTTTCCCTCTAATACAGAAAGGATAGAGATATATATAGAGATTCATGCATGCGTAGCTATTTACACTCTCATTGTTTGAATATCTACTTTATATGCTTTAATTTTGTAACTTGAACAACTATTTCTAAGAGGACAATATGTAATTTATCAGCTAGTGATTTCTTACTGTTTTATCTTTTTTTTTCGAAATTCTGTATGATCTCTACCCTTACATGCTTTTCTCTTTAAATAAAAAAAAATTAAAAAAAAATAGAAAAAGAAGCAACTTCATGAAGCTGTAAAGAGATGAGATCAGAAGTAATCTCCCAGGTAAAACAAGACATAATGAAAGAAGTGCTAAGCATACCAAAAGAAGACACAGTTGAAAAAATAGAGAAGCATTAGACAATGATGAAAACCTTGAATGAACAATATAGCAAACATGAAACAGATTCAGAGAGACAATCAGAAACTCAAAAATTCCATCAAAAGCTAGCAAAAGCTCTTCAATGAATGTGAAGATAGAATTCACACCTTGAATACAAGATTGTAATTAGTGATCAGGAAAGGAAAGATCTTTTAAAAATAACAAGGAACCAGGAAATAACAATACAATAGTTGCAAGATGATGCAAAGAAAAACAATATAAGTTTGATAGGTGTAAACAAAAAGGAGTCAACACAAATAAAATAAAAACACTATTTACAAAAGTAATAGAAGAACACTTACAAAACATGGGAAAAGAAACTAGCATACAGATAAATGAAGCATATAGAACTCCAGTTAATCATAACCAACATGAATCTACACCCAGACAGATAATAATCATTCTACAAGTCCAGCATAACAGCAGAATATTAAAAGTTGTTAGAGAAAAGAAATAGATTAGCTATAAAGGAAAGCCCATCAGAATAACAGTAGACTTTTCAACTCAAACAACCAAGTCAAGAAGACAATGGAGTGAAGCATTTCAGGTTCTAACACAAAACAGCTTCCAAACCAGACTGATGTATCCTGCAAAGTTATTTTTCAACATTGAAGGAGAAATAATACATTTCAATGACAAAGAACAACTGAAGTACTTCATTACCACCAAAACAAACCCTATAAAGAGTACTGAAAGATAGTCTACATAGAGACAAAAATGATTACAATTTCAACAATGCCAACAGAAAAAAAACACTCAACAGGGAAAACAAACAGAGGGGAAAAGTAAGGAACCAATAGCAGAAAGATAGCCAGACAAAGACATGCCAATGTATGTCAATTATAATCATTAACATAAATGACCTCAATTCACCAATCAAAAGAAACAGACTGGCAGAGTGGATCAAGGAAAAAAAATCCAACCATATTCTGTAAACAAGAAACACATTTAATGCAAAAGGAAATTCACAGACTGAAAGTCAAAGGATGGAAGAAAGTACTTCACATGACGGAAACTCAGAAAAAGCAGGAGTAGCTATTCTGTTATCAGACAATGTGAACTTCAAACCAAGAATAATCAGGATGGATAAAGAAGGTCACTTCAAACTGGTTAGCTGAAAACTGCAAGAGGAAGATACAGCAATCTTAAACATACATGCAACCAATACAGGAGCATCCAGCTATATAAGACAAATATAAATAGACATGAAAAATAAAATGAACAATAACACAATTATAATGGGAGAACTTAACAATCTATTATCACAAAGAGACAAATCAACTAGACAAAAAAAAGTCAGCAAAGAAATAATAGAACTGAATCAAACTTGCAAACAAATGGATTTATTAGATACATACAGAGTATTCCAAACAACAACATCATTCTTCTCAGTTGCACATGGGATATTCTCTAGAACAGACTATATACTAGCCCATAGAGCATGCTTCAGTAAATGCAAAAGAATCAAAATTATCCCATGCATATTATCTTACTATAGTGTCATGAAATTGGAAATTAGTGACAAAAGAAACTGCATAAACTCCATAAACATGTAGAAATTAAGTAATAACCTCATCTTTAATGAAACTGAAAGGGGATTACTTCTCCCTAACTCATTCCTGGAAGCAAGTATTACTCTTATACAAAAACCTGAGAAAGACCCAACCAAAAAAAGAGATCTACAGGCCAATTTCCCTAATGAACATGGTTGCAAAAAGCATCAGTAAGTTACTGGCAAATAGAATGCAGTAAGTCATCAAGAAGATTATACACCAATGCAAAGTGGGATTCATTTCAAGAATGCAAGGATGGTTCAACATATGCAAATCAAAAAACATAATATAGCATATCAACAAAGCCAAAGGCAAGAATCACATAATCTCAAAAGATGTAGAAAAAGCTTTTGCTAAAAATCCAACAGTCATTCATAATAGAAACCCTATGGAAAATTGAAAAAGATGGTTTTTACCTCAATCTGATAATGGTCACATACAATAAACCAACAGCCAATATCTTACTAAGTGGACAAAAATTGAAAGCTTTCACTCTAAAATCAGGAATGAGACAAGGATGTCCATTATCAGCTCTCCTATTCATTGTAGTTCTAGAAACATTAAGCAGAGCAATTAGACAGAAAGAAATAAAAGGAATAAGGCTAAAGGAAAAAGTTAAACTATCATTATTTGCTGATGACATGATACTCCTTGAAGAAGACTCCAAAAACTCCACTGAAAGACCTCTAGATCTACTAACCAAATTCAGTAATATAGCTAGATACAAAGTTAACACTCAAAAATCAATAGCATTCCTGTACACAAACAACAAATTCACTGAAAGAAAAATAAGGGAATCCACACCCTCTACAGTAGTATTCAAAAAAGTGAAATACTTAGGAATCAATCTAACAAAGGAAGAAAAGATCTATATATTGAAAATTACAGTACTCTGAAAAAAGAAATCAAAGAAAAATTTCAGAAAATGGAAAGATATTCATGGATAGGAAGAACAAACAATGTGGAAAATGGCCATATTCCCCGAATTTTTATACATAGTTATATACATATTTAATGCAATTCCAATCAACATGTCATTAATATACATCACAGATCTAGAGAAATCATTCCTAAAATTCAACTGGAACCAGAAGAGACATAGAATAGTAAAGGCAACCCTTGGTATCAAAGGCAAGGCTGAAGGCATCACAATCCCTGTCCTGAAATTGTACTACAAACTACTAAGATAAAATTAGCATGACACTGCCAAAAAAAATGGAATTAAAGATCGATGGAATAGATTAGAAGATATGGGCATGAATACAAACACACTCAACTAACTTATCTTTGACCAAGAGTCCATACACATTCACTGGAAAAAAGACAACTTCTTTAATAAAAGGTGCTATAAAAGATGGTTTTCAATATGCTGAAAACTAAAACTAGACTGATGTCTATCACCATGCACTAAACTAAAGTCAAAGTGGAACAAAGTTCTAAATAAAACAGAAACACCAGATTTGCTGGAAGACAAAGTACATAAAATATTGAAGACATAAGAATAGGAATAGAGTTCAGGAACAGAAACCAAACTGCATGGGAAACATTTCACAGAATCAACAACTGGGATCTCATTTTGCATGCTAAAAGAAATCACAACAGAATGAAAAGAAAACTCACAAACTGGGAAAAAAAATCTTAGACAAGTGTCCCTCAGACAAAGGACACCTATCTAGAACATATAAAGAACTAAAAATAAGTAGGCCTCCCAAATTAAAAGACCCAATCCAAAAATGGTCATTTCAGATGAATACATAAACATCAGATGAAGAAATACAAATGGCAAATAAATACATTAAAAAATGTTCAACATCATTAGTCATTCAAAAAACAAAACAACACTACGATTCCATCTCACTCCAGAAAGAAAGGCTATCATCAAGAAATCAACCAAAAACAAATGCTTATGAAGCTGTGTGGAAAAAGGAATCCTTCTCCATTTCTTTGTCTCTCTGGTGTGAGAAACTCAAAGTGTAAATAAGAACCAAAACGTATAATAGATAATGTGAAATAGGAAGTAATTGTTCAAAGGGAAAGGAAAATTGGGGGAAGGGGTTGAAAGGAAAAGAAGAAATGAGAAAATAAAGAATAAAATGGAAATAAAACTTTGTAAAAAAGCAGGGGGAAAGGGATTGAAGAAACAGAAAAGGAATAGGAAAAAAAGAACTTAGATATATCATATACAGGTACAAATTCCCTACGACAAATGTGATCTTTATGTGTATCTAAGTTGTATCAATAAACTTAATTTTAAATATATATTTTTAAAAGCTCTATGAGTACAAAGAAGATGCAAAGAGCTAAACAACCATGTTGATAATACAAATGCTTACCAGGAGAGAGAATGTCTTTTTATTCTGGCATGGACAGCTAATTTGGTTGGAGCATTTTTGGTATGGAATTGGACTTAGTAAGCAATCAAAGATAGATGTCATTATACATTGAGTCTAATAGACTAACATCTCTTTTTCTGATTACACCATTACCAATTCCAAGTACTTTAGATGGACAGATGGGCAGATCAAATCAAGAGAGTCTGGGTTTTCTAATAGTTACATTTCTCATTTGAAATTAATAAACTACATTATGGTATTAATATATTGGTCTTTTGTGAAATCCGTTTGCATGATTCAATACAACTGCATCTTATGGTTTTGGAATACAGAAGATATTAGGCTTCAAAATTCATAAGGCTGAGTGCCAGATTGACCAATCATCTCTAAATCATACCCTTCATAATTACATACTTTCTCTCAACATGAATTTCCCACAATAAAAAGAGGGAAAAATAAAGTAATTGGTTCTAGTCACAGGAAAGCAATCTCCTAGAAATTGACAGTAATTGAGATTCATAAAACCCAAAACTTTGGACAATAATCAAAAGATCTATCCCAAATAAAGAACAAGAGTGGACTGGGACAAACTATACATCTTGATTCTAAAGTATAATTTCAAGAAAGCAAAAGAAACAAAGTCAATGATAAACACCAAAAAGATAAGCAATGAGATCATAAACTTAGAATTGGTAATAAGGAAAAATTTTAACAGACTAGAAACTGTACTGCTGAAGTCAAGGAGAGAGAGAGAAAGAAGAGGTAATAAGATATGTTTTGTAATGCCTAAGAATAAGTGATACGATAAGATTCACATCTACAGAAACGTGAGAGTTTTCAAATCTGCAACAAACCATTCTGGTCATGTGTTCACAGAGGTGATTATAAGCAAAAAAGTTCAGAAAATTGCAACAAGAAGGAAAAGGAAGAGGATTAAAGGAAGAAAGAGGTGGAGTTTAGGTGCCCACACAGACGATGTTGCATATAAAATGCATACCAAGGTTACCCTCCATCTATGTTCTTTATCAAAGCAAAATCAAAATTACTGTACCTTGCTTTGTGCTCAAGTAAATTGTGCCACCAATTTGTAGCATTGAAGGAACTCTCAAGTCCAACTTTATAAAGTTAAGAAACTTTTATTTTACTGCAAATGTATGCAGATTTTCCTTTTATGCAGAAAAAATTTCACTCTATTTGAAAGGATACTTGATAAGTGAGCAGATCAGTAACACACTTATCAGCAATAATATGAACCACTGCTATTTATTAAGGTTTACCTAAGCTTTAGGATTTAGAACACTTTATATTATAGTTTAAATATAGAACTGGGATAAATTTAGTTATTTGTTCCCAGAAATGGTCTCTAGAAGCAATTTGTCTGAATCTGATTAATTTAGAATTTATAAAGTTAAATTGGAAATTATATGCAAAACTATTGAAAAGGTAATCCTTCATTGGCATGGGACCAGGTCAACAAGCAGGTCTTTTTCATCTCATTTAATTCCAAGGTCTTTCCACTCTTATGAGATTGGAGAAACAGGAACAGCAAGATTTTTACAAATTGACAATAACCTCCTTAAAAAGAGGCTCTTTGTTCTAACATTTTAACATCCAAGTAAAACTAAAGCTTTGGGGTACATTATTTGATATTGAGCAGACATTGTTTTCACTGAATTCTGCATGGATAGGTCACAAAGAGGTTGAGGTGAATAGCAAAGAGAAATTATATTTATTTGAATTATTGCAAATATTAATAAACTATACATCTATGGTTAAAATATCTAGGGAAAATGGAAACAATACTTGAAAGCATTATTCATCTAATTGTTGCCTCCTGACAATCTCATGGGTCACTTTTAAAAATTTATGACTTTCACACAAATTGTATACACACCCACATTAACCTCACTGCACTGCAAAGGAATTCATAGAATTCATAGATCCTTTAAAACAGAAAGAGAGTTCTCATCCATTGTAAGTGGGTTTGTAACATAATATCACTTTTTAAAATTTTTAGGTAATTTTTATATGGTTAAATATACACATATATCATTATTCCTTGATTACACAGCTTGATATTTACTAAAAAGAAGTGAAAATGTATGTCCACACAAGTAGTTCTTTTAAAATCTTCAGTAAGGTCCAGTGACATGTTTCTGTAATCTTAGCTCTTAGCAGTCTCACACAGGAGGATTCTCCCAAGTTCAAGGCCATTCTGGGCCATAGAGTGAGAGCTATCTCAAAATACATACATACATACACACACACATACATAAAGAATTCAAACAGTGTGTTATTGATAATTGCCAAAAATATTAAGTAATCCAAACATTATTAAAATGGTCATTCAAAGAAACAACATTCTTCAGTAAAAACAACAAACTATTAATACAAAAGAAATTTAAAAAATACTACGATGAGTTAATGAAGCCAGAAACAAGAAGTCATACCACATTATGTTCATTTATATAAAGAGTGGAAGACTCCACAGATCAAATCAGAACATGTCTATCACTGAGGGAAGGAATTGGATGGAAAGAGTCCAACAAAACTTTCTGGGGTGTCGGAAATGTTTTAAATATTGAATAGAGTGTGGATTAAATGGATGCATAAATTTTTCATATTTCATTAAACTATATATTTGAAATCTGTGCATTTCACTGTGCATAAATTAAACTTTAATTTAAATTTTAAAAACATCTAAGGATAGATATTTAGTTTACCTCTAAACCAAGAGAAATAGTAAGGAAAATGAATGTTAAAAAAGTAGAAACTCCAGGAGGACATTAGCTAGCAATCTATCGCAAGGACATTCTGTGGGCAAATGTAAGCAAGTCATGTAATAATCTTCATGTGGAACTCCACCACAAATATCTTCCAGCTATTGTCTCCTCTATCTTAGTATTTCATGGAATTATCGTGCTGTTGTGGAATTTAGTTGCTGGCAGTTAGTCCTAATCTGTGCTACTCACTGATTATATCCAGTTCTTTCTCCATGAAATACGTTGACAGCACTTACTGAGAGGTACTATGTCCCCTACTTCAGTCTGTTCTCATCAAACATAAGCAGTTCTAGCTCCTTACCTCATCTGTATGCAACAAGGAAATTTGAAGACTTCCTATTATCTGATTCCTCTCTGCTTAAGAGATCTCCATTTGTCACTGGGTTAAGCTTTTATTAATTAATCTAACTTCACATTGACATTTACTGATTGAAGTCAAGTCGCATTATCTAGTGAATTGTTATTACTTTATATGTTTCCTATCCTATATATGTACAGCAGGTCAAAACCATAGACGGGTAATGGCAGAAGGCACCTTGAGAATTGCTTGATCCAAACTACTTTTCCTGTAACCAACAAAGTTGAAGTCTAAAGACTAACCTACCCAAAACTTCCAGCAAGATTATGAAAGAATCACATTAATATTCTGTTTCTGTTTCCCTACCAACATTAGGTAACACCTACTTTTACCATGTATGCATGTAACCTTTGGTTTCTATACCCACCAAGATCTCCGAGATGTACGGTTTGAGTTAAAATGTAAACTGGAACTTCATGTTATAAATTATTAACAGGAATTAGGCAGAAAGAAACCAAATTGTTTAATAAATATTATCTGCACTTCCTCCTCTTTATCATCATCACATTGTCACAACAGTGTTCTGGGAGATCTATTTGGTTGAGTGGTGGCAGAGACATTAAATCCAGAGTGTTTATGTACTGAATATGTTGGTACATTAACGTATTAATGGTCCAATTGCTTTAATAGTTAAACACTATTTCATTTTTATTTATTAGTTAAATTGGAGAAAACTGACAAAAATGGGTAAAGTAAATTTATTAGTATTTCACAGTAACTGGATACAGAATTTGAATACTTCTGACCATATAAACTTAATTCCCCAAAATAAAGCATAATAATAATTTTAATATAAAATACTTTATTGTTTGAAGAAGAATGAAGACTACCATTTTCCATACAAATTTGGGTGAGACAGTTTTTATAAGTATTATATTACTAATAGTATTAAAGCAAAGCAGCTTCCATAAAATCATCATATTTAACATTAGCAATCTGTACCCAACCAGGATACAGAGGTTGGCAAATATTTAGGTCATAAAGGGCCAGATATCAGTTTCCTTCAACTACAATATAAATTTCACAAAAATAAAGTATATATTCACCAAATTTAAGAGAAATATGTACATTTTTACTATGTATTAAGTTGCCAGAATCACAAAATATCCCTGTCAGTAGTCAGAACTATCCATTATTTATTGAGTTTGTTTTACTTTAACCTATGTCTTGGTAAAGTGGGTAAATGCTAAAGATCGAATTTTACAAAATACACTTATTTTTTTTCTAGAATTCATGGTTGTTTAAGGAATGAAGACAAATGGAAAACAAATATACTTGCTGATTAATTTACAGAAGGGCTAGAATGTGTGTGAGAGAGAAAGTATGGTAGAAATAGACAAGAAGAAATTTTCAAATGGGCCCTGAGTCAGTGGGGTGGACTTTGAGGTAGCAGCACAGTACTAGGATAGGAAAAGAAAAGGAAACAAAGTTTCCAATTAATCTTTTTTTTTGAGACAGGGTCTCTATGCAGTTCAGGCTGGCTTTGAGCTCACTTTGTAGCCCAGGCTGGTCTTTAACTCACAACGATCCTCCTGCCTCAGCCTCCTGAGTGCTGGGATTACAGGCGTGAGCCACCGTGCCCGGCTGCGGGTTAGTCTTAATTGTATGCTTGACTGGATTAAGAGACTTCTGGAGGAATGATTGGCTCATGAGGGAGCTATGCCCACAGCTGAATGTGCTGTTGGCGGTGGATCACTGGGACATGCTTTAAGTGTGTGTCTTGTGTGGTGCTCTTCAGCCGTGCTCTGCTTCCTAGCTGACAGAAACTGCACTGCTTTCCTTCACTGCCCTTGACCTTGATGTTTCTTCTTTAGAGCAAGAAATCATGGACTGAACCCTTTGCAAGCATGAACCAAATTAAGCCAATTTACCTTTAAATTGTTGATATTGGATATTTTGCCCCAGCAATGGGAAAAGTGATTAATACATAATGGTACCAGAGAAACAGGGCTGAATGTTATGACCACACCTGACCATGTGGTTCTAAAGCCTCTTGAACTGGTTTAAGGAAGAAGTTTGGAAAAGTTTGAAGATATAGGCTACAGGAGACCTAGGTGTTGTAAGTAGAGTCTGATGGGTGTTTATGGTCAGAACTCAAAAAACAAGAATTCTAATAAAAATACAGACAGTAAAATCATTTCAGAGGGAACTTTTTATTGGGAATTTGACTAGAGGTCATTTATGTTGTATTGTGACTTTTAAAGAATTTGCCTACGTTTTGCAATGTCCTGAAATTTTCTAAGAGGAGGTATTTAATGGTAGTGAACTACTTGCTGTGGTGGAGAAAATTTCAAGTCAGCCCAACATTCAAGATGGAGCATGGGTACTGGTAGCTGATTTATAGTGAGAATCTAGATCAAAAAGTGGAGCAAAATGATTTGGAAAAAACTTAAATTTTGTCCAGAAAAGAAGCACTTGTAAAGTTGGGGCCAAAAGAGATGAGGTTGCTGAAGAGTTATCAGCACTAAAAAGATACCAATTGCTGTATAAAGGGAGAAGAAGAAAGATGTCTTGTGGGCATCTCAGGAATCAGAAAGACCCACTGCAGGCTGAAGGTGAAGAAAAATGTAAAGCATTCATCCCAGGAAGAACACTTTGGTCTCCCACTGGAGAAGGGCCACATAGGGAAGCAATATCTTGGGACTACTGCCCCAACTGACAGGAGACGTTTATATCATCCACATGGTGTTTATGTTTACTGGGATGCTGAATGGAAGAATTCTGGACCCATAAAGACTTGCATCCAGATTTGAAAGGAAGACCCAGGAAGCCATACAGAGTGCCCAGGAGAGAGTTGTGCATGGTGCTGAGAGAATACAGGTGAAGAAGCAAGGGGAAACCCAGGAAGAGATGCCAGATACAAGGGTACACGACACAGGAAGGCTGCAGGCAGTGAATGAAAACAGCCCCGGAGAGAGGACCCATATGCTACAGCAGCTGTGGCTAGAGGAGTGAGACTACCCACCCCTTCTTACCACACTGCGATTCACATGTCAAACAAGGAGCTACAGAGTTCAGTCAATGTCTTGCTAGGTTTCAGTTTTCCTTTGGTCTCATCATTTTCTATCCCCATATCCCTCCCTTCAGAATGAGAATATTTACCCATCACCATTGTGTATTGGAAAAATATAAATTGATTTTTTATTTTTTTTGAAAAAGGGTAAAGTAAAAGTGATATACATAATTTCAAAATAAAGAAGATATTAACAATGGTTAATATATTGTGTATTATTATCTTTAAAGTAGTTGCTCAGATTACAAGATATGGGTATGAAAAATCGATCAAACAATGAAAGCATTCCCCTCCCCCCTTTTTGGGTACCTGAAATTAAACACATGACTTCATGCTTACCAGCCAGGCTACGGAACAGTATCCTTAGCACCATTCTTTGTAATGAAATAATGGAGATTATAGTATAATTATCTATCATATATATTCTTTTCTCTATTTTCTCCTCTCCCACATCCTAGTTGTTTTTCCCTTTAGAAAAGTTTCTTCCCTTTTCACTTTCACAATGTCTATTGTACATTTTGAATCTTATTTACTGTTTCAATTTTTTACACTGGGGAGACAAAACTGCTTACACATGTGAGTCTTACTGATTTCACTTTTTAGTGTGGTCTCAAGTTGCATACAGTTACCTATAAAACCCTCGAGGTCATCCTTCTTTCTAGCTGAGCAGTATTCAATTGTATAAAAATACCACATCCTTTTTTATTCATTCAGCGTTTGATGGGTATTTGGGACGTTTCCAAGATTTAGCTATCACAAATTGTGCTGCTATAAACACGGGTGCACATATATCTCTGTGGTATGATGTTTTCAGTTCTTCTGGGGAAATACCCACAAGGAGAATAGATGAGCAAAATGGGACCTCCAATGCTAGTCTGTTGAGGAATATCCACGCTGATTTTCACAGTAGTGTATCAGCCCACATCCCCCAATAGTGGAGAAGGGTTGCTTTCCCTCCACAGCCCTGCCAACACTTGTTATTGGTTGATTTTTCAATGATAGCCATTTTTCTGGAGTGAAAGGTAATCTGTGTCATTTTAATTTGCATTTCTTAAATGACCAATGATGTTGAACATTTTTTCATACATCTATTTGCCATTTGTACTTCTTCATCTAAGTGTGTTTCTTCAGATGCCCATCTTTTGGGTCTTTGAAAAAGAGGACTTGATTCTTCTTGATTCTTTACATGTTAAATTCGAAGTCCTTTGGCCGAGGGGTTATTGGTTAAAAATTTTTACAGTTATGTGGGTTGTTTTCAGTCTGTTGGTGATTAATATTTTTTATTCTTTTCCTTTCTTCCGTTTTTTGGTAATGGGAATTAAACTCAAACTCTTGTGCTATCCAAACAGGCACTTACACCACTTAGCTATATACCTGGCCTGTTGATTAATTTTGATATACAAAAACGTTTTAATAAGATGAGATTCAAGTTGTTTCTTTGAAGAACTTCCCCTGCAGTTTGGGTTTTGTCTATGAACTCTCAGCCTACCCCTACTTCTTCAAGACCACTACTTACCTTGTTTTCCAATAGATTCAGTGCTCCTATTTTAATATTAATATCTTTGATCCATTTTGACTATAGTTTAGTGCATGGTGATAGACATGTGTCTAGTTTTAATCTTAAACATGTAAAAAGCCAGTTTTTCAGCAACATTTATTAAAGAGCTGTCTCTCTTCCAGGGAACATGCTTAGCTCTTTTGTCAAAGATAAAGTAGTGGAGTGTTTTTGTAGTTGTGTCTGCATCTTCTAATCTTTTCCACTGATCCTCAGGCTGTTTTTATGCCAGTAGCATGCTGATTTTATCACAGTAGCTTTGAAGTATAATTTCAAGTTGGGGATTGTGATGCTTCCTGCTTTGCCTTTGTTGCCCAGGATTGCCTTTGCCATTCACTACAGGTTCCAAGAGAATTTTAGGCATGTTTTCTCTAGATCTGTGAGGTATGCTAATGGTATTTTGACTGCAATTGCATTTAATCTGTATACAATTTTGGGAGTATGGTCATTTTCACAATGTTGGTTCTTCCTACGCAATGCAAGGAATACCCTTCCATTTTCTGATATCCACTTCAATTTCCTTTTTCAGAGTACTGTAATTTCAATATATAGATCTTTTACTTCCTTTGTTAGATTGATTTCCCAGTATTTCATTCTTGTGGATGCTCCTGTGAAAGGTATTGTTTCCCTAATTTCTCTCTCAGTGAGTTTATTGTTTGTGTACAGGAATGCTATTGACCATGAGTGTTGCCTTTGTATCCAGCTATGTTCCTGAATTTGATCATTAAACCTAGTAGTCTCTTCTTGGTGGAGTTTTGGGAGTCTTCTATGTAGAATATCATGTCACCTGTGAATAATTATCATTTAACTTTTTCCTCTCCTGTCATCTTTTCTTTTATTTCTCTCTTTTGTCTATTGTTCTGGCTAATGTTTCCAGAACTATATTGAGCAGGAATGGTGCAGTGAACATCTTTGTCTTCTTCCTGATTTTAGAGTAAAAGTTTTTCTTTTTTGACCATTTTTTATGATGTTAGAAAGAATTGCTTCTCTTTCAATTTCCTTAAAGAGTTTGAGGAGTATTGGTGTTAAATCTTGTCTAAATTGCTTGTAGAATTCAGCCATAAATCCTGCTGGATCTGAGGTTTTTTGTTAGTAAATTTTTAATTATGTTTCCAGTTTTATTAACTGATGTTTGGTTATTCAGAAGAATTTTTATTTCTTTTTGATTAAGCTCTGGTAAGTCATACATTTCTAGGAATCTGCCTTTTTTCCCCCCTGTGTTTTCTATAATATGCTGGTAAAGATTTTCAACATAGGTACTGATGGTCTTCTGTATATCCACAAGTTCTGTAATCATTTCACCCTTTTCATTCCTTGTTGCATGAATTTTGAGATTTTTTTTAACCTTTTTTGATATGGTTGGCTATGGCTTTGTCAATTTTATTCATTCTTTCAAAGAACCAACACTTTGATTCATTAATTTCTTTTATTGTTTTCTTAGTCTTGATTGCATTAATTTCTGTTACGATCTTTATAATTTCCTTCCTTGTAAGAGGTTTGTGCTGGACATGCTCTTCTTTTTCTAGAAGCCTGAGGTGCAGCATTAGATTTTGTATTTGTGTTTATCATTGAAACTGATGTGAGAATTAACTGTTATAAATTTTCCTCTTAGGACTGCATTACACAGGTTTGGTATATTGTGTTTACATTTTCATTTGATTATGGATATTGTTTAATTTCTTGTTTAATTTCATCTGTGACTAATTGGTTGTTCTGAAAGATGTTATTTAATTTCTATAGGTTTATGGAGTTTTTGTGGTTTCTTTTGCCATTACATTCTAATTTCATTCCACTATTTTCAGAACATATGCATGGGATAATTTCAATTCCTTTGCATTTATGGAACTATATAATATGGTTTAGTATATTGTATATTTTAGAGAATGTTCCATGTGAAGCTGAGAAGAATGTGTATTCTGATAATTTTGTTTGGAACACTGTGAAAACTTCTACTAAATCTATTTGCTCACATGTTTGATTCAGTCCTATAATTTCTTAGCTGACTTTTTGTCTACTTGATCTATCTGTTTGTGACAATGGAGTGTAAGGTATTTGATTTTTTGTGTCTGTTAATATTTATCTCATGTAGTTGGGTGCGCCCACATTTCTTGCATATTTATGATTGTTCTCTTCCATTTGCATTCTTCCCCTAACAAGTAAGTAATGGCCTTATTTGTCTCTTTTGACAAATACTGGTTCAAATTTCACATTGGCTACAAACAGAATAGACACCTCTGCGTTTTTCTAGGTACTTGTTGCATGGAGTGTTATGTTCCATCCTTTGACTTTCAGTCTATAGGTTGTTTTTTGAATTAAATGTATTTCTTTTACACAGCATAGTGCTGGATCTTGTTTTTCATTCCATTCTGCAAATCTTTCAATTGGTGAATTGATGCCATTTACACTGATGATTGTAAATGATATGTATTGATTTATATTTGTTGTTATTTTCCTGTTGCTTGTTCCCTGTTTTTCTCCTCTTGCCTTGCCTGGTGGTTTCTTTCTGATGTTGTTCTTGGAATTATGGTCATTTTAATCTCTAGATAGAACACCTTTCATCTTTTATAGGGTTCATTCAATTGTCATGAACTTCTTTAGGTTTTTTTTTGTCATAAGTACTTTATTTCCCCATTAATTTTGAAAGATAGTTTTGCAGGGTACATCAATCTGGGTTGGAAGTTGTTGTTGTTGTTGTTTACTCAGGATTTGAAATGTTTCCTTCCAAGATCTTGTCTTGAGGATTTGGGTTGAGAAGTCTGCTATGATTCTAACAGGGTTTCCTTTATAGGTGATCCTTTTCTCTACCAACTTTTAATATTCTGTTTTTGTACTGAATTTCTGGGATCTCGATTTTTATATTTCTGGGTATATATTTATTTTGGTTATGGCTTTATGGACTTCTACATGCCTCATTTATATTTATGTGAAATTGTGTTCCCATGCTTGGGAAATTTGGTGCTATTACTTCTTCAAATATTTTTTAATGTCCTTTGTGTTGACTCCTGCTTTTTCATTTACATCTATCAGTTTATATTGTTATTCTTTACATCTTCTTGGAGCTGTTGTATTTTTATTTCAGGGTCCCCTGTTATTTTTAAGAGATCCTTCCTTTTGTGATCACTAGCCATGATCCTGTCTTCAAGGTTGAAAATCTACCCTCAGTCTCATTTAAGCAGTTTTGCCAGTTTTCAGTGGAATTTGTAATTTCCTGGATATCCCTTTGAATCCATTTCATGCATTCTCTTTATTACCTACATTTTTTATTCAAGGTTTCTACCATATTCTTATGCCCCTCTATTTTTTATCTATATTTTTTCTAGCTATGCTGAGCAATCCCTTCATTATGGTTATTTAATTTTTTACTTTAGAGAGCATGTATGACTTTATTTCCTTTATAGCCTCATGGATTTGTTTCTTCACTTGCTGCCTTTTAGTAACTTCAGATGTGTGTCTTCTAAATTGTGGTCTCCTCCTCTTGTTCTGGATGAGTTGGTTGTCTAAGTTTGCATTTTTCATCTTATTTTGTATTTGAGAAAAAAAATATTTTTTTCTGTGATGATCCTTAAAAGTTTGAATAGTACATAGCTATATCACTGGTATTGAGGCTTCTTTAGGAAAGTCTGCTTTTCAGGGATGTCTTCTGTGCATAGCAGGGTCTTAGTTCACACTCATTCCAGAATCCCACCTTCAAAATTAAGTGATAGTGGGATATTGGTGTCTGTCTGACTCCATCCCCAGTCCTTTGGCATTAGACTGTGGTACAGTTATCTCCCCTGAGCTCTCCAGTATTGTTACAGAAGTGAGAGCAACTGATGAAAACAGATATGACATCCTAACTAAAATAATGCTATTAGCAATAACAAGAACATCAAGCACAATTTGGAAACTGACAAATTTTGGCAAACAATGATTTTGCATTTGACATAATAAGAGCAAAGTCTATAGTCATATAACAAATTATAAATTAGCAGTTCATGTGTAATTTTTCCCCTTTAGCACCATGGTTTTACCTGGTTTTCCCACACAGTGGTGAGAAATTCAGGGAGCATATCATATAAAATACAGATAATTAGAAAGGAATAAAGCAAGTTTGGAGGACAGAGGATGATGACATAACTTTTGGGATACTAGAGAAGGGGTAGAAAACAATTAAGGAAGGAGTATTCAAGGGATTATATAAGTTTGGTCTTTGATTTTGGGGAATTGGATTAGTTTTGTGTGACTGGAGTTATTCCCAGAAGTTTAGGGGAAAAAAAGAAAAAGAAATGAGAAGAAAGAAGAAAGAAAATAATGAAAGAAGAAAGAATAAAGAAAATAAATCAGAAAAAAGAAAATAAAAAGGGAAAGAAAGATAAAAACAAAACTAGTGGGAGAAGCAACCAGATCAACCCCACATGCCTATTGCCACCATCAGAAAGCTTGCTTCCTGTGGGCAGCCAGCCCTGGTAGGGGCATACAACCAGATCCACACCAGTATGCCTGCCACTGGAAACCCTGCCTCCTTAGGTAACCAGTGTGGGCAGAGAGAAACAATTAGATAAGCCCTGTGTGCCTGCAGCTACCATTGGAGACTGTTGCTTCCTTTGCATGGTCCGTGCCCACCAGGAGAATCAGACAAACACACTGCTGTGTGCCTGCCACCACTGGGGGAGCCCTGATATAGACACAAAGGTTGAAGGAAAGCAGCCCTGCCACCATGCTCCCTGGCCAACAGGGAAGCCTCAGTGTAGGTGCATGGATCTGGAGAAGACCACCTCATACCCTGGTAACTTACTGGGAACCTGGGTTTGGAGAAACTCACGTTGTCTGCCTCATTCTCCTACACTGTAAAAGGGCACACAACATGGGAAGTGCCTGGTGCCCCACAACTGGCTTGTTGGGAGGAACTCAGGAAAATGTCAAGACGAAGGAGCAAAAGGCAAACTCAGACCTCCAGCCCACGCAGAACAACTCTGGGAGATACAGTCATGGAAGAAATTGGAAGTCACACAGCTGAAATCTCCAAGAGGATAGCAATTGAAGTAAAGAAACACCTTCATGACACTTTGCAATAATCAGATCAGAAATAATGTTTTGGGTAAAAGAAGAAATCACAAACACACTGAAAGAACTGCTGAGCATATCTAAAGAAGACATAGATAAAAAGAGGAGCATAGGAAAATGATGGAAACTTTGAATGAACAATACAGGAAGGAATTATAATGCATGAAAGAAATTTAAAGAGATATCCAGGAAATCAAAATTTGTATTGAAAGCTGTCAAAACCCCTTGAAAGAAACTGAAGATAGACTTTTAGACCTTGAAGACAGGATCACAGCTAGTGATGGTGAAAGATCTCTTAAAAATAACAAGGAATCAGGAAATAATTCAGTGGCTGCAAGATGACGCAAAGAAAAATAATTTAAGAGTGATAGGTATCAGCAAAGAAGCAGGGGTCAACACAAATGAAATAAAAAAGCTATTTACAGAAGCAATAGTAGAAAACTTCCCAAACATGGGAAAAAGAACTGGCATACAGATAAACAAGGCATATAGCACTCCATCTAGCCATAACCAAAGTAAATCTACACACAGACATATAATAATCAAGATCCCAGAAATTCAGCACAAGAACAAATAAGCTGTTAGAGAAAAGAAGCACATCTTCTATAAAGTAAAACCAATCAGAATCACTGCAGACTTGTCAACAAAATCTATCAAAGAAGGGTTTGGAATGAAGTGTCTCAAATCCTGAAAGAAAACAACTTCTAACCTAGATTGATGTACTCAGAAAAACTATCTTTCAAACTTGATGGAAAAATAAAATACTTCCACAATACAGAAAAACTGAAGGAATTTATGCCCACCAAACCTTTAGAGAGTGCTGAAAGATATTCTAGAGAGAGAAAGATGACTGTGGTTTAGCACCAGAGGAGGATCACTAAACAGGAGGCAACCGAATGAAGGGGAAAGTGGAGAGCCAGCTGCAGGAGGACAGCATGGTAGAGATTAACCAATGCATGCTGGTTGTAAGCGTTAATCTAGATGACCTCAATTCAGCAATAAAAAGAAACACAGGGAGAGTGGATCAAGAAACAAGACCTATCAATATACTGTATAAAAGAAACACATTTAAATGGAAAGGAAATTCATAGACTGAATATCAAAGAAGAGAAAACAACTGTTCCATATGACAGAAGACCAGAAAAAAAGCAAGGATAACTTATCCATCAACTTCAAAATGGTTAAGAAAGATATGACATTTTCATACAATGGAAAGCTACACAGCAGTTACAATGCAGGATAATCTTGAGGTTTTGTATGTAAACAGATGCAACTGGAGATCATGCTCATGGGTGAAATGTTTTGGGCTCGTACAGGTGAACACTGAGTTATCCACCTATCATAAAAAGCTGAAGGAGTTATGGGATCCAAAAAGCACAATAGATATTATGAAAGTGATAAGGAGGAAATGTCTAACAAGGGAAAGTGGTAACCACTGTTAATTTCCCATTATCTTGTTTTGAGATCTTGTATCATTTTCACAATTTTGTTAGGTTTGGCTTTATTCTGATTTGTTTTGTTAGGTTTTACTGTTTCTGGTGGTATGGGTAGCTATTTTGAAAGTATTATCTTTTTTTGAAGTCCTATAATGCTTTCACTCTTTTGTTTTGGTTTTATTCTGTTTTTTTGTTTGTTTGATTTTATTATGTATAATGGTATGGACCATTATTTTGAAGAAAATGAGACATTATGGGAACCAATGTTGATTTCCTATCATTTTGATTTGTGGTCCTATAATGGATTCATGCTTTTGTTTTGATTAGATTCATTCTGTTATGTTTTATTTGGTTTTATTATGTGTGAAGTTATGGATAGTTATTTTGAAGAAAACTAGAGATATTATGGTGGCCACTGTTTATTTCCTATTACCTTGTTTTGAACTCCTGTAATGCTTTTATTCTTTTTTTTAAATTTTTATTTAAAGAGAAAAAAAAAGCAAAACAAAAAGGGGTAGAAACAATACAGAATTTCAGAAAAAAAGAAGAAATCACTAGTTGATAAATTACACATTGTCTTCTTAGACCTAGTTGTTAAAGTTACAAAATTAAAGAATACAAAGTGGACATTCAAACAGTGAGACAGCAAAGAAGTTCAATGATCCAGTAACAACTTACAACATGGTTAACAATCTTACACTCTCAAACATACATGCAGCCATATCCTCTAGAGCACTTTCTTTTCTTCTTTTTACTTTTTAAGTCCATTATCTGCTTAGTTATATCCTGTTTCAGGTTGCTCAGTACCTTACTGACTTGTTTTGTTGTTGTTATATACTTTTAATCACCTTATATAATTCTGTTGCCTTGTTTTTGAGTTTCTCCTCATCCATGATCCAT